>JAVQIZ010157933.1:0-38630 GCA_036023535.2 Galaxias brevipinnis | reverse complement strand
TGACACAGAATATGTCATTATCTTAAATTTTTACATCCCATTATTTAGTTTTTATTTTATTTAATAATGCTTCCCCTAGGATAAAACATTATAAACAAAACATAATGTAATTTGTTAGGAGATTTTATTTTTTTTAACATAGCCAAAGACGACAATAATTACAGTGTACATTGTTTTGTAAAAAGTAAGAATCTGACCCAATTTAAGTACTTAAGCCTCCAAATTGTTTGTGCTACAGCTCCAAGAGATCCCATTCCCTTCGGATTTCTTTGAATTGAATTTGCTGGCTAGTTCCTCTTTACCACTCTCCCAATAGTAAAATAGTTGGCTGAACAATCATTTAAAATCTACTTATCTGAACATTTCATTATACTGTATGTTTTCATATTTGTGACTTGCTGCCCTGTCTTTTGAATAATTTTCTTTGGATGGCTGTTTGGATGGCTTAATGTTGGATACATACGGTTTTGTTAATAAAAAACCTGCATGTAAAATATATAGATATATTACACGGTGTGGAACACTTTTTTACTGATACAGGCTTTAATAACACAAGTTTTATCCAAACATACTTTTTCATATCAGAATTGTCCATTAATTTTGCCTTAAGATAAATGCTCTTGCCTCCCTTGGAAGATAATCTGAAGCCCGAGGGGAAAATGCAGACATCTGAGCAATTTGGCATCATCACAAAGAATAGCTACCTGCCTAGCTTCTGTGTTCACAACAACAGTGTCTTGTATAAACAGTGTGTGTTCATATGACAATGAAAAAGGACGTTCCCCTCTGAGTGGGAGTCTCGCCGGATGTAAAAAGGGAGCACTCCAACTTTTTCAACAAAACTTTTCAAACGATTCAAGATGCATTTTCCCCTATCGCGAGAAACCACATTTGTACAAAAAACAAGACAGCTACTGCAAATATATTGCTGTACAGGGAGTAATATTGTCTTTGACTAGGGCACTGATCTATACTGCCAAGTTCAACGCTTAACTAAGAAGACTCATCAACTTTTTAGATGACCTACTTTTCATAACAGAAAAGTTATTCTCTAAAGCAAAAAATGCAAGAAATATCGAATCCTAAATACAAAACTATGAATTAAATATATATATATATATATATATATATACTGTGAATAAAGAGAAATGCATTTTCAATCAATAACAATTAACACAAAGATAATAACCAAAGTAGTTTCAGCTACATTTTCTTACACAAAAACCAATATGAAAATGAAAGATGAATAAGGTCTAATTTAGCTGAAGACAGTTGAACATCCTGCTTAATACTGGTAAAAAGGAGGACGGTTTGAGGTGCCACCATATTGTTGTTAATGCTCTTGTTCACCAAGAACAGCATGGTAACACCTAGGGGTGCTTCACCCCTCCCATTCATTTGAGCAGTGGCCTGGGGTCTGACAAACAGACAGGCAAACAACAGGAGCCATTGATGATGCTGTGGTAAAGGAAGGGTGCAGAGGACACATCTTGGGGGATTCACCCCGTCCAAACCGCCAAAGCACCCAGCAGCTTGATCCTGTGTCATTCGGAGGGCATGGCTTGGCTCTCCCTTGATTTGCCTTTGAAATCTAAACGTTTAATTGTGGTCGATAAAAAGGGTTCAAGTAAACGATGGGTTGAAGAATCTGGGCAGAGGGAGGGGCTTTTTGCAGACAGTCAGGCTGTAAAATGAAGCATATAAAAAGCTGAAGGAAAAAAAAATCAAGAGGGAATAATGAAATTAGGGATGGGGTGAGAGAGAAAAGGAAAGCAAGGGTTGGGTAACTTGAAGCGCTGACCCTTATCGTCCACGGTGAAAAGCAAGAGATTAGAAAGTGTTTCATGCTAATTTCCATGGAGATTTCTGTAATTTCTCAAAAATTACTTCTTCCCGCTTTGATTTGTCTGTCCTCTCTGGCCCCCTGCTAGTGTCATCAGGGTGGTCTGCCCCATCATGCCTCTGCTCTCGTAGGCCCCAAGATGGCCCCTCACTGCGCCCAGGCGTCGTGAGATTACTGAAGCGGCGCTGACATCTCTATCAGCTCGCGCCATCGTCCTGCCCTCCCCAACCCCCCAACCCTCCCAGCCTAGCCCCTTTCTCGCCCACCCACCACACACCCACCCACCCTCACAGCAACTTCTCACAGATCTGTCAGATGATGGCTTCATTGGTTCGCGTTGCTCCCTGCAAACTCCTACCAGTCTCTTTGCACTCCCCCATTCCATCATCTCATCCCTCCCAGAAAGCCGCGCCGCAATGAAATCTCCTCCCCCTTTCACTGCAGACTGTTTCACCTTTTGCTATCCCTCTGCCTCCTCTTTCTCTATGCCTCAGCCCGGCTTGTGCTTCTGCCTGCCACATCAAAGGAGAACCAGGGGTCACGGAGCCACAGGCATGGAATATAAATGTGGCCAACTGCGTGGCAGTATGGGAAATCAATCCTCTAAAGATAGCTCCAATCTTCATCCACTTCATGAGCCCCTCATCATCTTTTGGTACATATAGAAATGTCTAAGCATTTTGTATTTTACAAAGAAACATAATACATATCATTTTTGTTCAAAACGTTTTGTTTTTGCTGACATTCCACTTGCACAACCATGAAAGTCTGGCATTTGCAGAGTAAAGTTGTGTATATTTGCTTGATTCATTTGAATTGTTGTGAACATACATTTCTTAAGGAAAATGCACCCAAATTAAGACTTTTGGAGAGAGTTAAAACACTGACTCTGTTTTAATCCTGCCAAGCTCTGTGGGCAAGATCCTCGAACATAGATTAAGCCTAGTTCTACACTAAATCTCACTGTCAATGGAGAGTTTCCATGAAAATGGGTTTTAGTCTAGGACTTGGCTTAATCTTTGTCTGGGAAACCAGCCCTTTATCTCCTATGTTAAGGATAGTGTTTAAGAATTCTGGGAAACGAAATTCTGGGAAATAAAAAAATGCGCAAACTCCTGCTGTATAAATGTGTACCAGCAATAGCTGGAGAACCTCAGCTAAAAACTCCCATAAAAAAACAAGTGATGCTTGCAACTACATGTCAGCATCTTGGTCCACTTCAATAATCAATACATTGTCAGATTTACCATTGGATAAGACTGGTAGGGATAACAGTAGCAGCAGTGCTCGTTTCCTTACAGGCAAAACACTACCCTAAATTATTTGTGTATAAATATAAAATCTGATACCACCACATCTCTGTTTTTAACTAGCTACTAAATCTCTGCTCACTGCTGCGTGATGAATGATACATTCCATGAACAGTATGGCTTTCACCAGTAGCCAGACACCCTTGTTTAGGGCTGAATGTGATGGCTCCATGTGGGGGCTATTGGCTCTGGTTGCTTAGCGTTAGCATCAGATGAACACGCTGCCGGAAGATGTCAATGTCTCCATTAATGCTGGGCCTGCCACACAGGCTGTGCTTGAATGACACAGTGCTTTGTGGAGTGTGACGGGGGTTGTAAATGTTAACTCTCTCTGGCTGGCTCCCCCAGCTTGGCGGAACCCATACCCTAGCGACACCTGGGAACGCAAGACCCAAAAGAAAAATGCTTGGTGAACACGAACAGATGTTGCACTTTTAGTAGCTATTGGTAGTTACAGGACTATTTTATCTAAAGTAACATGAAGCAAAATGGCCAACAAACCAGTAATGGAAAGGGGCAAAATATGTGTCATTCGTGTGGGTTTCTATGGCCTCTATAGATGGGTTATGTTAGAGTATGTATCTCTTTATAAAAATGCTGCTCTAAGAAAACTACCCTCATCCATTGCTGTAAATATCCCACAGGGCTTTTTCAAGGAAAGTCCTCATGAAACACAATATGATAGCCGTTTATTCAGCGCAAATGCAATGCACTTAAAGGATGCTACAGGTATTCACCGTCAGCAGAGCAAATAGGGTTTTCCATGCTTTGACAAGTAGATGAAAGTCTTACAATCAAAAACCAAGTCAAGAGAAGAAAAACAATCTTATTTCCCTAAAAGGCCTAAACACCAAAAGCCATAAAACATTTTAAACCATTAAGACTGCAGTATGTATTATGTATTGTTTAACCTGTACTTCTAAAACAATCTAAGTAAGCCTCACAATTGTAATAGAGGGAGTAGCTCTTGCTTAGCCACAATCATGCCAAAACATCAAAGTGCAAATCATTGCACCAAACACTCTTGAAACCCAAATTCTCCTTGTCTAGAACAACAGCGTGAAGGAGTGAACTGCCTGAAGCTCAATAGGACTTGTTGTCGAGTAGCTGCCGTACTGTACTGTGGGCTAGAGGGTTGGACAGAGTAGTGTACTCTTCCCCTAATGCCCTGTCCATTGATCTTTCCCGTAACTACAGCTCCCCACAGAAACCCACACAATCTCGGCAGAGGAGTGCTCCTAGGCACCCCCCACTTCAAAGGTGCATATTTACTCTAAGAAATTTAGAGAAAGTGCAGCTGTGGATGCATCCTCCAACCTCAATCAATGCTAGGGCTGGTTGTCCTGACCCCCCCTGCTGGCTAATAAAGTGCTTCTTAGACTTGGTGGTTTCTCTGGAAGCCTTGTGGGGTTGGCTCAAACTAGCACTTAGGTTTGTTGCCATTGTCTCTTCTCGTAAATTGATTTTTTTAGTGTAAGAAAAAATACTTCTAGTTTCATGACTAAAGTCTATAGTGAATCAGATCATTCTGACACATACTTCAAAGGATTAATTTGATATTCATTTCATATTTATGTAAATTTGCCATATACTATAGTAATATACAGTATAGGTTGTGTTTTAAGTTTAAATTTGAAAACGTTTCTTTTTTCCCTGAAATCAAAACAATACCTGATAGCAATAAATGGAGTGTTTAAAAAAGATAAAAAACTGATTTCTGAATAATCAATAAGAAAATGACAATAAGACATGATTAAAAGTTGTATTCTTACTGTCCTACAAAATTACTAAGTGGATCATCACGTTGCCTTTAATTAACTTTTTTTTTAATCTAGATATGTACTGTCTACTTATTCTTCCACAAAAAAAAAGTTTCATGCTGGCATGCAGATTATCATAATTGTCCTTCACACTCTCCTAAAATAAAGATGTATTGAGAAAGTGGATAGAATTTTATGCAGAAAATGAGACAATCAAAATCTTTTGTAATTACGTGCAGGAGGGATATTCTAATTACTGATGATTTAGGCTTCTCCGTGCTGCTTCCTCTCCTACTTTGGTACAATTAGAAAAATATATATCAGCTGTGTTTTTGTCAAATCATTTCACTTAAATGTCACTCTCAAAAGTGGCACAGTTTGAGATTTATGCTAAAACAATGAGATTATAATTTTCCTCCATGAGAACTGCACTCATCTGCTGCTCAGCATGTTAGTTTAAAGTGATGGGAGTGAAGATCTAAACTGGTTAGGCATGAAGTATCTTCAAGCAATCTCATAAAATACACCTTTCAAATGTTATCTTAATTTTGAGATATATCTTAACAATCATTATTGTAAGATGGTCCAAAGCTGCAATTTCAAAAGGGAATATGCAGACATCAGTGATTACCTGTATTCTTAGCTTGGTAGCCCACGTGATTATCTTATGAACTTGTGTATGTCCATGTATAGGGTACACAATGGGACAGAAACTATTAGAACCCTGGCATGATGACTTTTGTGCTAACATTCATCACTTTAGCAACAACTCTCAATCTGTTTAACTGCTTGGCTAATACGTCGCTATGTTCCTCTCTCTCAGCACACATACTTTCTTTCTCTCACTCATGCTCTGCCTTGCTAACATGTTGACAGGCGTTCGTTAATAGGTATCAGTTTTCAGTGAGTAGGACGAGAGGGATGTGGTAATCATCTCTATCTCCGGATGCTTGGCAGCGTTCCCTTTCGGCTGCCAGACACTTGCCATTGAGTGGCTGTCAGGCAGAAAGGGTGTGGGATGTGGGCCGGGGATGCCGAGGTCACGGTCATTTCTTTTCGAAACGCCACTGAAGCTAAAACTTTAAGTGGCATTTCAGCTACCTACACTGTCAGTCCCGACATTCACAACATTAACAAGGACAACACTGGTACAACTCAATTACCTCTCCCTAGTTGATTTTATTTATACTATATAAATGCATGGATTTTCTTATCAATGGCTAAATCGTCCCACTTAATTTTAAAAGTAATACGTGTACAGACAAAATATTGTCTTATCCTCTTTGTTTTTATATAAATTAAAGTCTGAGAATTTAATACAATGAAAAATATTATGAAATACTATTTAATCTTTTTACATTCTGGGGATTTTCGTAGACTCACAGTACACAGCTGATGGACCGCTAATTATGAGAAAAAATAACACGTTGACAGCACTTTTGGAACACCACTTAAAAAAAAAAAGAAAAGTGGTAGAACCCCACACATTTGTTCCAGGCTTTCTTAAAGATATGACAGCTGCCAGAGATGTGGGCTTTTATTGAAAGTCCTTCAAGCAGTAAGTCTCCAGGACGAAGAGTAGATGAAGTTGATGTGCAGTAAGTTAGCTGTTATACTAGACAATTGGACCCACTCCGTCCTTGTTCTCTCTTTCGCTGGAGTGACGTCTGTGCAGTTGAAAAGGTTTTGTACTTGGTCAAACACAAGGAAGTGAAAGAGGTACAGCCACTGGTCACTGGGGGTTAACGGAGCGCCTGCAATGCTCCACTGATTTGTATTGTGCTGTGCTCTGTGTAATGTTAATGTCCAGAAAAAGTGCTGAGTCGGTCATGAGGTCTGCAAACTTGAGGTGAAGGGAAGCTTTGAAGCACTGAGAAGCCTTTTACTACAATGACATTTGGGATTTTTTTGTTTTGTTTCGATGTCATAAACTGGCATTCATCTGGCAACACTTTGAGCCACATGTGGGAGAAGGGAAGAGTTGATGTAGTATAGTGCTGCTGCATTTATTATTATAATTTGACTTGCATAGAACATTTTTATATGTTCTATCTGAATTTTTTTCAGACTGGCAGACCATACAAAATAAGGCCAAAAAAGCCACTTCAATACTTTATTTTTCATACTAGTTGTATCCCTTTGGAGTACAGCATAAAAAAAAACGGGTAATCAAATGGAATGTGTTGATTCTGGGCCAGGTGGGAAAGCGTTCAAAAGATCTAGTATTATGTTTCAAAACTGTATTGATTCATAACCTACTAAGAATTTTCAAAGATAAGGTCGCATGACAGTGGTTGCTCCAGTCAGCAACAGAATGAGTTACAGTCTTGCTCTTTATCGTCACAATTATTCCAAATTAATTCAAGTTCCTCCTCAGTTCAACAACTAAGACCTTTCACTTCACACTGAGTTCTTTGGAAGCACAACTAATTAGCAATCAAAACCTCAAGTTGCAACCAAGTGGTTATTTCCCTGAGCAAAACAAAATACAAAAAGTAGTCTGACTTGTGTGAATTGGATCCTGCTCAATAAGTTACAGACTCCCATAACCTGGACCCATGATCTTTAGAGGGATACCCTCAAGTTCACAGCAACAAATGCACTCAATCACTCAGGGATATGCTGCCTCTCTCTGTTGGCCAATTACTGTTCTTTAAAAGCCTGGGGCGCACAGGAAACTTTGACTCTTGGAAATAAAGACCAATCTGAGAGGGAAACAGAGATGCTATTAAAATCTTTATAATTCTGTAAATCACAAGTGATTCGTTTTGCCCTATGGCTTGTTCAGATACATCCTTGCTACTATTGCAAAGGTCAATAGGTCACTGCAACTGAGTTAAACAAGCTTATTTTTACAACTGGGCCTGAAGAATGTTGCATGATTCTGTTTCTCTTGCAGGTGCAGCGGCCAAAGATCTCTGTGTCATAATTGCCTGAAGTGAGTGAGCAAAGGCCCTGGACTCCCGATGTTAGGGTGGGCCTTTCATAGGGGGTTTCTGAGTAAGAACTTTAAAAGATCCGTCTCTCTGGAGGATTCTCCTCTGTTGTTTATTTAATAAAAGCTTTTCTGAAAGAGCAAGTCGAAAAAAGGATCTTTGTTTCTCTATCGCAGTGATATTGCTCTTCCAGTGGATCAAATATCCAATGGACTGTTGTTATTGTTGTTGATAATGACTATGGCAATATTACACAATCCATTATCCACAGTGGATTAACGTTTACTCCATTAGTTTACTTTTGAACTTCAATATTAAGTAGGCTATACTGATTAATTTTCAGGATAGATTCTGAAATTAGCCTGCTTATTCAAACAAAGTGGAAGCCAAAAGTGGTAGAGAGGATCATGCAATTATGACAAAAATCACTTCAATTAAACATTGCCATGTTAACTTTTGGAGAGCGCACACTCCACATAATATAATTACAAACTGGGGAGAAAAAATGGAAAAAGAATACATCAAAATTATGAAATGCACATTTACAGCTGATGGATTCTCCAAAAGCTCTTCTCTGTTGTATTGCTCCGGGTTAAGAATGGCACTCTTACTAAGGCTGCAACCCACTCCCCCTCCCCTCTACCGGCCTCCCATTCACTACTGATAGGACCTTGGGTACCAGACAAGGGCCCTGACTGAGGACACTTTGATACTTCAGGCTCTAATCACCAGAGTGTCCCTTGTGTCCAGCTGACGGACCTCGTGGATCCAAGGGAGGATGTCCCTACCATAAATCAGGCTACGGAGGTGACAGCACAAAAAAAATTGGTGAATTGTCCTTTGGTTCCCAATGCCGGCGGTAACCCTTGTGTCTCCCCACAGTCACACCACCCTTTTTATTATTTGGGTTGACTCAAACGGATGCCCTACCAGCTATGCTGCCCTCCCCCATCTGCTTCTCCTCCACTCTCCAGCCCTGCACCTTGCTATGAACTGTTTCCAGAGTCAGTTACCAGTGTAATTGAAAGTGCTTTGTCATCGCTTTCAGCCAAACACTGATGGATGTGAAGTTGAATGAGGTGTGGGTTTTAGTTATACGTGGGAGTCTCTTTGAGATTTATCACCAGAGGCTCGAGAGGCTAAAAGAGGCCATTTAAGTACAAACCCCATCTACCCCTATGTGATCTGTTCATTATTACTCATTAAACCAGCACATCTTACTATTACAAACTATAGTTCATCTTATACTTGTTTTTGTAGATTACATGACCGTCCTAAGGCAATTCTACTTTTATGATTAACAAAAGGACTAACCTTTTTCCACATATATTATATATATATTAAAAGGGGTATCTAAATAAAATTAAATATATACAATTTTAAACTATAGTTATTGCACGCTACATATGTTCCATAATTAAAAAGGAAACTGCACCAAGATACTACCGGAAACCACACCACACTACTAAAACAAGAACAGGCTGTGTAAAAGCATAGTGTTAAGTAAAGACATATGCAGAATGGATCCAACATTAGTATCTCTGTCTTTTACTGATAACCTAAAAGTAATATGTGTTAGCATAATCTTCACATTCAGTTGAGTGTGCTGTTTATGCAAATTGAGTGGGGTCATTGCCAAAGAATACATTGTCTAAAACTCTTCATCACGATTGTTTCTTGTTCATGTTGTTTTGGAATTGGAATGGCGCGCAATAAACCTACGAAACTATTTAATTTCAACTCGTATTCAACATCTAAATGCAACGCGTAGGAGGTGAGCTAGTTCCCATTGTCTCTCTCTTATTACTGGCCGCCCCCAGCTGCCTGGGCTGTCAGGGCCTGGCTCCTGGCTTGCGTCCAGCACGGCTCTGATCTGGGCTTCTTTGTGATTTGGAGAGTACAGAGCCTCTGCCGGGGCTGCTGTCCTAGAGCCATGTTGAAATGCTAGAGTGGCAATGGAGGAGCAGAGGAGGAAAGTGACCCCACCGTATGATGTGTGCAAGGGGATGGGGCAGAGGTTACACAGAGTGGTTGGCTGGATTATAAATAAAGCAGAACATGTTTCCTCTCTGAGGTAGAGAGGTGGTTAAGGGTGAATGCGAATTCCAACGCTGGCTCAAGGCACCCGACAGAAAACAACATGGAACTGCCAAACGTTAGAGGTTTTTGAGAAATGTGTCGAAAAATTTACAAAAATTCCAGAATCAACAAATAGAGTAGAGCATTTTGCACCTTCATAACTGTATTACAGTATTGTATAGACTAACTAACATGGGGCCCCAAACTTGAATTTCAGTTAGAATTTCATTACTTCCATCCAAACACATTTCGAATGTTATATCCAACTCGAAAATCTATTTGTTTTCAACATGATTTAAAATGGATTAAATGTATTCTTGGCAACCAATCTATAAAAAGTAGTCAATAAAAGGATGTATGCAGTACTTTGTAGAAGTAGCTTGGGAAGCAGTCGCCATGATTCGGATAGGAAGTTATATTAACCAATGATGAGCGGTACCTGTTATTGTTTTTGCCATAAGTAGTGCTTGAAGTTCAAAACTACTACGTTTACAACCAACCCATGGAAGTGACCCAGTTTTGTGTTTTGGAATCAGTTCCATTTAACAATAAACCAAACCCGGTAGTGTTGAACGTGAGCAGAAAAGTCTCTAATGGCTTACCTGCTTGGCTGGGCCTCTGTGCATCGTGGCGGTCTGAAGGTGCAGAGGAACAGGAGAGAACCAAGGATTAGGATGCTGCCACAGACAGACACACCTGGCAGGAGAAACAAAGGTAAGGCCACTTCACCAGGAGGCCCAGTGTCCAGGGTAAGCAAGGCTCACCTGGACTCACCATAGCTGTGTGAAACTCCAGTTGCCCCAGAAGACATGTAACAAGCCAACGGGATCAAGTGCTAATTGGTTTTGTAGGCTCATGTTTATTTTGGCAACACGCAGATCGTTTTATTAACACCAACTGAATTCATTGCATTGCAAGTCTTTTCACATGGAGCTTAATGTTCTATCCCACATAGACTAAATTAAACTCAGTACAACCTTTTATATTTATTTGCTTACCATCTTATAATTTTAAATAAATAAAAAAATTTCATGCTACGTGTGGATAAATCCCTCAAGAAGAAATCGATATAGACTGTTGCCTATGGGAATATTAGCATGGTAAATTAATATTAACTTGCAGATGGTTGTGTATTGGGCATTTCTGTGGCTCCTAACTAACAATTGATTAACTTGTAAATTCCCATTGCCCAGCTGTTATTCAGGCTGTTTACCATAAATAAAAGAGGGGGAGTAGAGAAAGGATCCAGATGCTTTGAATGCAGAGGAAAGGCAATCTGTCATTGTTCTTAGTGAACATTGATGGATGCTGCTTTGAATGGGGATAGGTTTTAGTTAAACATGACAGAGTGAGGGATGACACACTATTGGTCACAAAGGTTTAGGTTTTCAACACCGCCTTAACAGTTGCTTTTTTCCGCAAAGCCACCCTCCTTTTTTGTGCGCCAGCAGCTAATTATGAATATAAGTTGTAGGGTAATCTATTGGGTGGTTTCTTGTCTTTTGCTCATGCTGTTTTTTTTGCTAAATGGAAGGACAACTTAGTGTTGTATTTCCTCTGACAACTTTAGATGCATTGTATTAAATCATTTCAAAATTCAAATAAAAACTATCGTAAAGTGATTCTACATTCGCAAGGGCTGTTGATCAACGGCACTCATTTCAGAGTTTTAAATGCATGGTGTTGGTAATTAACAATAACTAAATGAATGATGTCATACATAGGAATACGGTTTCCAGTTGGGCCAGAGACAAACATGGGGTGGGGAAGGGTCCACTGCCCATGCCTCTCGCTGACCCCCAGTCCCTCAGGGTAATGGGAGCTACATTTGGACCATTCATCCAGCTGTGGATGATCACATGCAGTATGTTCAGAGGGAGGGATGCCACCAGAGACCAAGGAAGAACAAGCCAAACCTTGCTCTGCAGCAGGAGCCTCGGAGGAGGCCCCAGGTGAGCTCAGGTCAGTAAAACACTGGGGAGAAATCTTCCAAGAATCAATGCAGAATCATAGAAATGAAGTAATCTGCTAAACTCATAACTTGCCGCCAAATCCAGATAAGGATGTATTGTTCTAAGCTTGGCAATCATCCAGCTCCTTTTATTTAAAAACTTGATTCTAGGAGGAGTACTAGGATTCACGTTTCACCTAAATATGTTATTTTTGAAATGTAGCTGTTATTGATAAGTGTTCATGGTGCTGTATTTAGAGGTAGACCAGTGAATCTGAGATAAATATATTCAAGATTTGTAAGACATTTATTAATACAGTGAAAATAATACCGATGACTATTTGTAAAAGTGTCAAATATTATTAGTTCTAACTACCAAAAAAGTCTAATCAGTGCTCATAGTTGAACAGACACTGTTCAACAGATATTGTTCAGATACTCAATGATTTGTGAAAACAAAATCCAACTGACCAAATTCTGGTCAATATTAGTGTGTTGATTTCATTTCATTCTATTTATTTGGCTTGTCTCTTTATTATTTAATTTTTTTCATTTCATATTTTTTGTTAAATCAAATTCTAATAAATATGAATAGCATGCACAGTATAAACAAATCAACAAATATAGTTGAAACATTTTTCTGTTATAATTTCCATATTAGAAACAAACAGACTGAGTATAAAACATCTCAGATGTAAATGTTTTGTAACTTGTGCATCTGAAATCATCTCCATTACGACAGGGAGCTTTCCAGTATCAATAACTGGTTAATGTTGGAAAAAACAAGTAGCGTTCCAGTCAAGAGTGAAGCAGGATGTTAGACATTCTTTAAGGTCTGTAGTGTTGCCAGGAGAGAGGTCTCTAAAGTGAGTTCATCTCATAGACATAAGCGCTGACTGAGGCCAGGAGTCTGACCAAGGCAGGAGAAAACAAGGCTCCCCATTTGGAAAAAGGAAGGTTTTTAGCAGGCAGCCTTCAGACAGGAAGACTCTGGAGGAAACACCAGAAAGCCATTAACTAACCACAATATTATGGTCATCTATTTGCTGGAATAAGCTACAGACAGCTAATGAACTAGCCTTAACGCTTTGCCCCACCCACCCTCTGCTGAAATGTACTGCTTAAAGAGCTCTTGCTTGTACAAAACAGCATGACAGATCAATGTCTGATTCCTAAATTAAGGGAAAAGGTTATTCTGTCTCACTGGGATTCCACACGCCATCCCCCTCTGTATCGAAGACCCTCCCATACCCATTTAAACCAAACAAGTCTTTTCTCCCCCCATCCCTAATTAAGAGATGTGGCGGTAAGGCTTTTTTGTCTCTGTGGTTAGGCTTGCAACGTTAGTGTCTGGAGTGTGAAAACAGATCTGATGGACTGGTGCCCTCAGCTCTCCCTGATCAGCCTCCAGCAGGTATCCCCAATGATTGACAGCCCACAGGTCAGCCGCCAATCTCTCAGACTGTTAGAGGGTGGGCGTTAAAGAGATTTGGAATGCCTGGGACCCTGATTGCTTTATTGCTCGCCTGTCAGAACCATTGTACAGCTCTGTATTATTAGGGCTTGCCATCTCTCACCGTCTGGAAGGCGTCGCGTCTCAGCTCTGCATAAAGACCCACAGCACCATTCAAAATCCTCTTTCTCTTTGGTTGAAAGAAGAAAAAAAAGGCAAAGATTTTTTTCTTCTTGTGTTCGTTTGTCAGATTGTGTCACCAAAGAGTCTCTTGGGGATGGGTTTGATGCAACTGTGCTATCTCAAATCTCAAAGACCGAAGAGCCTTCTTAGCAGTTATTCAACAGAGCAATATCAACATTCACATTTAAAGAAAAATACTTGATTCAGATTTATTCTGCCACACCCGATAGACAATATCTAGCTTACAATATTTAACTTACATATTGAAAAGTAATGCCATGGTGCCTCATCACTCAAAATATAAACAAACCGGGTCAACATAATTTTTTTTTGATGATTTCCCTTTTGAAATATTGTCAGTGCAAATTATAATCTGAAATATCAGTAATATAATCTTCTGCAATATTCGGGAAAAAAAAGCACACAGACTCAGTTTAATCACACATTTTAATCACTTAAATAATTTTCACAATTTGCTGGACGCAGCTACCTTGCTTTAGCCTCCGTGTCAGCGGTTCAGCCAGTATAATGTAGAACATTACTTTTATGTTGTTGCTCTTAACAGTAGAGCCTTTAATCATGACAGATGCTTGAGATGAAATTCAACGGATTTCTCAGGCTGGTAAACTAAATCTTGCACACTAAAATGCTGCCTAGAGGCCTGTCCAAACAGTAATTTCAATCTATTGTCAACTCTTAGAAGTAGCGAATGAGTCCAGAACGTAAGAATTGGGATGATAGCGTTGCTGTCTAATTATGATAATTTTCTTTTTTCCTCTTTCTGTTCATTGCCAGATGTTTCAATTTAACCAAACCACTCAAATCCAAAATACTAAAGACCATATCTGTATAGTCTCACACTACGACATAATCTTGTATGGACACAGCCGCAAACAAAGAAAGTTATTGTTTCGAGTGTCTATGTTTGCCGCCTTCCTTTCTACTGCACAAAAACCCCCTTTGTTCTCTAACAAACATACACCGGTCCAGTCAACAACATCTCTAAAGACATCTGTACTTCATTTTTTATTTCATCTAATTCCCAAAGCCAAGATGACAGGCTGACAGGTTGTAGAAGGTCATTGGAGCAGTAGCTCGCGCTCCCCCCAGGGCCCGGGCAATGGCCCTGCTGCATCCCAAACGGTCTTGGCTGCTTCAGGCCACCGCCGAGCGCCCACAGGGGGGGTCAGGTCCCTGTCTCCGTGGAGATGAGGCGACCGTCGGGCCGCGGCTAAGACTCACACCTTTCTGGTCAGCGCCTCCCAAGTCTCTATGGAGCCCTGTCGACCGAGCAGCAGTTGCAAACAACTTACACTGCCCAGCTGCCCCCTCCTCCCCCTCCTGCTTCAGCCTCTCTTTGTGTTGCCTTCTTTTAATGCCAGCACAGGCACATTGTGGGACGCTCCACCTCCAGTCCGACCCTTCTGCCCTGGCAGCGCTACCCCTGTGAGGCCTATTGGGAACACTGGTGTGAGATGTGAGACGAGACCTGCAAGTCTGGGCAGGGCCTGAGAGGGGATCCGACACATTGGGACAACCCACACGGTCTGTGGATCAGGCTACATTATGTTTGAACCAGGGGTGTTAAAACTATGAGTCACCATTTATAAAAAAAAAACAACTCTTTTCATCATTCGTTCTTATGTGGGGGCTTTTAAAAACGGAATTGAGTGATGAATACGTTCACAAAAAAAAAGTTTCGGTACCTTGACAGGCAGCTTTCTTTACTCCTTGTTTGTGCACGTATTGATTTTGAACAAGTGATGATACTTCACTATGTGTCTTTGTGTCCTGATCTGAGAAATAAGTGTTAACCTCTTTATCACTCTAGCCCAGTTTGTCCTTACTGTAAGCCATATTGATTTTGTTTGTCAGAGTCCTCCCGTTGCCATGGCCTTTACCGCAGGGACAAATCTAATTGTTTATCTCTGGACACTGTTCTGCCTTTACTCCCTTCTGTCAAATTATGTGCCAAAATTTGACAAGTCAAGTCTCTCCACACTCTCAAATCTCGCTTTATAACATGTCACGCTGCAAAACACTACAGATGGCTTACTTCTCAGCAGAAACTCCCACATGGAATGCTAAAAACACAAAAACACAACACACTTGCAAAAATACACAAAAACTGACATATAATGGTTTACTAAATACATGACTAGACTACACATACAACACCAACATACTTTTACCAAATATATTTTAGTACACAGCATTAAGTGATTCACCCAAAAAATATTTAGAAGCTCTCATAATTCTGATAAACTACATAAACCAATAAATAAACAAAAAAAAAACACATAAACTCAATCACTGGTTTGCCCAATTGTAAGTGTTGTCTACATTGTAGTTGGATATTAACTATTAATCTTTTCCCTACTCTTCGTCTGTAACTCACACACAGTTTTTTTAGACTAGGTTTGTGCTACAAGATGCCGACCTTTCACTAACTGTAGTTGGTATATTCTTTTATATTTTTCTATTTTATTTTGTCCAGCCCTCTTAACGCTCTCAGGCCCATGGAAGCCCTTGGTCAGGTTTTTATCAGTAAGTTAACTCTACAGAAGTGGGCCAGATCAATAAGCACATTCTGTGAGAGGAGCTGGAGAGGAGAAATAGAGGCACAGGGGAGTGGGGCGCGAGAAGCAGCGAGCATTTAGAGCTCTGTGGATGTGTGTGCCTG
The DNA here is from genome assembly GCA_036023535.2 of Galaxias brevipinnis. NCBI lineage: Eukaryota > Metazoa > Chordata > Actinopteri > Galaxiiformes > Galaxiidae > Galaxias > Galaxias brevipinnis. The sequence continues at coordinate 22,432 of JAVQIZ010157933.1, read as the reverse complement.
CAGGAGCATATCGATTCACTGACGGGAGCTCTGCTTTGTTCTCTCACAGTGCTCAGATGTTAGGCGTGCTTTACATGATTGCTTAAAGGGTTTTGTTTGGCTACTTGTGTGTTTGTTTGTCATTTTTGTTTCTGGCTACTTAGTGCTTCCTGCTGCCTATTCTGTTGGTAAGGTTTATGTCAAATTCTTACATTTTTAAATGCTTATTTGTTGTAAATATTTTATCTAATAAACCCAATATGTGAGAAATTACCAACTACAATTACATTTCTATGTAATTCAAAAATGTTACCATGTTCTGAACAAAAACACCCAGTACATGAAATACTTTTGAACAAGTGAATACGTTGGCGGTATTTAAACTAGGACAGGGTGAACAGTAGATTATTCCTAAAAGACAGAACATGCTGCATCAGGTATAGACATAATGCTATGCTTTACCAACATTCATCACATGTCTATATGTGCATTAGTATACACATTTCAGAGAGCAAAATACATGTTTTACAATACAATATCGATTGACACTATTGCAGCAGTCTTGGTAAGTTACGATGGTCAAAAGGTGACTGGAGGGCTGCGTCAGTTCCCACACCAAAATAATCTTCCATTTCTTATTTCTATCTAATTTGAAGGTCGTTTTTTTACTGACAGGAATGGCCTTTGACTTCCTTTGTGAACTTTTAAGTCTGCAGGAATTTTTCATCTTTATTATTTTGAATTCCCTCAGCATATGCCATTACTCGCATGGTTACCAAAAGCAAGTTAAGCACTTAGCCTCTCCAAATCAGCTGCCAAGAATTGCTGCTAACAAGAAGTTGTGTGCATAGCCTGCTCCTCCACTGAAAGGTGTTGACCGCAAAGGACAAGTAGGTGTCAATAGATCTGCTCTCAGCGCCTATGGGACGTTGAAAAGCATGAGCTCCTTTCCAAGGCTTAATAAGACAGCACAGATGCGCCCTTGTCTGTGCACAGCCCTGTGCCTCATTGTACTTTGGCCTTCCAACCCTGCCACCAAACCAGTGTTGCGCTGGCCGTGTGAGAGGGTCTCATTAGGACAGGCAAAGCAAAAGCGGGGTCAAGGTACATAAAGGTAGCCAGAGCTAAGGAGCATGCCTGGAAGATGAGCTGGGAGCTCTACCACGTCCTGGGGCAACCCCTCCAGACCTCTGGCCCTCCCCGCCATGACCTACTATCACCACCATTATTTGATGAAGCGGAGCTTGATAATTATTTTGCGTGGCTACAGAAGAGGGCACAGTGTGAAAGGAGCGTGTCACTCTGAGGGAAAGGATAGCAGGGGATGACAGAAAAGGGAGAAAAAAAAAGTCTTGGAAAAAAAAAGAAGATCAAAAGCAGGCCTTTCGCTTTTCATGCCTCAGAAGGCTCCAAAGAGGATAAGGAACAATTGGGCCCCGGGTCTCCTGTCCTCTCTGGCAATTAGACTCAGCTGATGAAGTGAAAGGGATGAATGGCAGGGTTCAAGGCCTTCTCTAGGATTCACACAACAGGGTGTGTTTTCGCCTTCGTTCTCCTTTATCTCTGTCTCCCTTCAGAGTGGCAGAAATGCAGCTGAAATATTTCCAAATGAAGACAATGTGATTCTAGGTGCCAAATCTTAATCATGAGGGCTGATGAGATTGAGGGGGTGTGAGAGCAGCTAAGGGGAACAAACAGATTTGCATGCAATCCAATACTGTAACACAGCATCGAGATCGTGCACTAAGAAAAGATTTGCACTTATTATAAGGCTATTGTTGTTTAACATATGTCCTTCCATACACTTGTTTGTGAAGCCAACGTGAAACATTAGGAAACTTGTGTAAGATGCAAGAATAAAGTCATAACATTCCAATATTCAATAGAACTGCATCATATGAACTCTCTTTGACCTTTAGAGCTTTGTTTCAGCACAAATCGTTATTTTACACTGACCGAAATTCAATTAAGATGGAGGATATTTTCCTCCGATCCACTGTTTCCTCAACCATCGCTAATACATTATATGGTGGTAAATGGCTGCAGAAGCCGCAACGATGCCGCCAAACTGCCCTAAAACCTTAAGACGCTTAGTGATATTCTTTAATCTGGTCCACTGATAATGTGTTTAAGAAGCGATTCAGCTTTTCCAAACTTGAGTTCAAAGTCTCAGAAACCTGGGGTCAGAATGCCAATGGGCTAAATAAAGAGTTGCCAAAATGGGCTTTGAGGGATTTGAAACTTAGGCCCCCGAAACTCTTTGATCAAATCCGAACTACTGCTTTAATCATTCCAAAGAGTGTCCAGCATATATTGAGTACAACATCTAGAAAATTAGGTTTAATGTTCATATAAAGCCACCAAGAAAAACACATAATTCATTTTTTTTATTTTATTTTTTTACTTCTTTGGATAGTGCACTTTAATTAGGATTAGAATAGGTGGTTCATCCCTGACATACTTTAAGTTATATCTTTATTCTAAAAGAAGAACAGCTGTAGAAAAGCCAGCCCTATTACTAGTTGGGTGTTTTCGTTCCATCCAACACATGTATTGTGTTTTACAAGCAATGTCAGCTGTTTTGGCCACACCTGACTAAATAATCCGATGTCTAACCCTCCTCAATCACTATTTCATTAACATCGCTCAAACTACATATAATTTCATTTCATAATAACTACAAGAGTGGATACCACAAAGTATCTCAAGAAAATTTACAAAAAGCATAGCTTGATATTCAGACATATCGTTTACATTACTGCTAATGAAATGAGTTGGAATGCACCAGATAATGGCCATCTTGTTTTAATTGTTCACATATTTTGTTCTTTTTCTAGGTGACAAGGCCATTACTCCACAGTCACTCTTATCAGCACAATCACAAAGGATTAATGGTTTCACTTGTGCTGGTGAGAAATGTTTAAAGTTGTCCAGATTATCAGTGCAAGAAAAAGAATAATGGTTATTTGTCACTGTGCTATGCCGTGAGAGTGACTAATCTAACAAACGGGGAGTTAAGCACACCATTAACCTTTGTCAGAAAAATGAACCGCACTGTAAAAAAAAAATAAGACGGTCAATATGTAATACGTCCTTCTCAAAAATTATCCTAATCTTTAGAATTAAGCGCAAGTCTATAACTGAACTAATTACATGAAAAATGTCTGTCAATACAGAGTATGCTCTATACAACCAACCTGGAACCAACCAGCCCATTCTAATTGTCATTGCACTCATGCTGTTTTATGCCTTTGACGAGTGGTCAATGCAGGTGTGTGACTGGAAAACCTTACAGTCCTCTGAGGCCATGCTGTCAACATCGTCTTTTCCTTTCGTTTAATAACAAATGATCTTCACCTGGGAAGTGGTGTTGAGTCATGGACCCCCAAAGCCAATCAATATCATTATTTGATCAATGAAGTACTCAGGTGAAACCAAAACAGACACCACATTTATTTGCTGTACTCGATATGAAGTAATATCCTCCTTGCTTATTTACATCATTTAGTCCAGGAGATACAACATTTAATTCTGTAATATAAAAGTAAATGGAAATTGGATAATTTGTAAAAGCAAAAATGTTTTATTAAATGCAAACAGTTGACTGTTATTGTAACATACTAACAAAACTAACAGAACATACCAAAAACAATTGCTCCCACATGCTTGTTCTTGCTTTATAAAGAGATTATTAAAAAGAGCGCAGGTTTCAACTGTTCTTGTTTTTTTGCGGAAGAGTACCGGTATGTTCCTTCTTGAGTAATCTCCAACATTATTTTACTTGTCTGTCTCCTTTATAGTATCTATTAGCCACTATCCACTATCTGTTTGTTGGCTATTTTCTCCTGCTTTTCCCCATGAATGTTTTATATATTGGAAGGAGAAGGATTGTTCTTTGCAACGAGGCCAGCCTATGGCCTCAGTAAGACAAATTGCTCCAGAGCGCCTAAATGGCAGTCAATGATAACTCATTGTAAGGAGAGTAAGTGACTTCCAATGGAGTGGATAGGACAGCGAGAGTAATGGCAGAGCACAGGTGAAAAATAGATGTTTGGTTCAGTGTAACTACTCCATTAGGGGGCTCTCTGTTCATCTAGCAGCCCACAGCAAGTGTTTTTACAGCGTCAAAAAGGTGATGAGGGGGGTGCTGGGGTGCAACTGGACAGAGAGTAGCCAAAATCACAACAGACCCCATGGAGTGTTAACTAATGGCCAAATGTGCTCTTTGTCTCTGCTCTCTACAACATCACACACATCCACTACGCCACAGTTAAGTGTGGTAATAGATGTACAGACAAAGTTCATTATTGACTTGACCAATTAATTACCTGCAGTTGGAGTCCATGTGTTCAGAGTGCTTCAACCTCCCATGCATCTCCTTCTCTCTTAGCCGTGGATAAATCAGCTGCTACTCTGTTAAACATGAAAATCAAGGTTACCACAAAAAAAGGGACAAAGGAAAATCCACCCACTGGAAATCAGCACCCCCATCCTGCTGATTTGCAGAAACACATAATGATAACCATTTTTTGGCCATTTGGTGTCTGCTGCTACCGCCTGTAGCAATCTACACAAAAGAGGCATGAAAAAATGCTCCAATATGGTCTTGGAGTTTGGTCTGACCATACAATCTGTTTTCTTAAGTCAACTTTTAAAACACTGCTATGAGCAGTGCCCACAGCTTTATCACTGAAGCTCAGAGTGACCTTGCACTCACCTTATACACTACTTCCCATCTGTCTAGGTCCCAACACAGAATTCATCCCAATTGGCTTAAGGCCCACTTTGTATTCGCTCAGTCTGAAGTCTTGCTGTTTTCTTCCTGGAATACTATGGTCCTAGTAAAGAAACCAGTTTGTTGTTAAAACCTATTTCAGAGGGAATTATTCTGCATTTGTCATGTTCCCCCCAATATTTATTGGATATTTCACCTGATATAGGGAACAACAAAATTAAATTGGCATGTAGAACCTGAGTAAAATACAGTACAGGATCGTCTAATTTGACTGGCATGTCAAATATTCAATCTGCAAAGATAGATGAAAGTTCATCATTATTAAAATAATCTATCCATGAAAATAATGAAGTAACCAAACACTCGCACGCCCAGTTAGTAAATGTTTGTTTTGTAAATGTAACATAGTACGCTGCTAATGGCTGCCTGACAGAGTGGTGGGTGGCGTACGGGGAAACGTATAAGCAATAAAGAAGAACCTTGAATACAATTTCAATTGTACGACTGATGCCGTACGGTGAATGCGGACGCAGCGAACTTTTCCAAATACTGACAGAGTTGCCATTATAAAAGCTTGAGAATAGCATTGTGACCTGATTAAACAAGCATGCCTGGGTCAGTGCGTTGTTTGCATGGTTTAATTTATCTATCGACAGTGACATGATCGCTGGCTTTAACCTACCTGTAGTAAAATCTTACTAAAGCCGTAGTTCAGAGCTTCAGACAGACTCCGTGTCAATGTCACATTACAAGGAATGACATCAAATGCAACTTGGTGGATGAGAGCATAAAGGCCTCTAATAATTGTCAAAACGTGGGCTACGGCGCCGCTCAGTGGACACACCTGTTTAATATGTTTATAGAGGCGGGCAGCCCACCCTGCAACCGTGGACTTTTCTTCCGACTCTGCTATCTCGTCCTAGGCTTCCTTAATACTTCAACTCGTATGACACAACCTGTAATGCAGTTTTTTTTGTACGCAAGTTACTTATTAATTGTATTTTTACTAATATTATTAATGCATGTTATCCTGTCTGACTCAACCCCAAGCTAAACAAGTTTTAATTACACTGTTGTTGTTTATGCCATTCTGAATTGCAAGAATCCGACTTTTGTGAGTATGATGTTAAATGATGGTTCCAGCTTGCATTCCGTTTTGGTGACGGCAGTAGCAAATATAGCACATTGTATTTGGTTAGCATGCCTGTAGCTAATGAAAGTTTATCAGATGTGAGTTTGTAACCCAGGCTACACGTAGAGGCCGGGGCCCCCATTGTAAATTAACTGAAAGGAGATAACCTAATATGTAGTCCACTGCTTGATTTTCGAGCATGCTCTTTTTGTGTTAAATTTCCAAACGCTTTTGAAAAATCAACGCCTATCTCCTAAAATCAATACTTCAAAATACATTTCCTGTTATTGCAGTTACCTATTTTATGAGCCTGAACCCCCTAACGTGGAACAGTGTGTGTTCTGACCTGTTTAAAAAGCCAGGTTTACCTTGATTAGCTTTGATTGATTAATTAATAACAGATCATTGGGCATGCATGCTGAGATCTATCTGAGGCCTGGCCCATGGCTGAGTGGGGGTTAGGCTGCTGCCTGACTTGGTGTAATTGTGTGTGGCTGGGACGCCCTTGCACTGTGAGGGAGGCAGAGAGAAACATCCTCTTGCACTCCAGAGCAGCCTGCCGTGACACACATGCCCCACACCACCTCACATCAACACCCAACTACAAAGGACACTAAGGAACTGTGCACACTGAGCAACAGTGTTTCTATATAGAATTTTGGACTGCACACAAGAACACTTTAGGTATTTTATATGTAGAGCATTTTAAAAATAAATATTGTGCACACATTAGGTTGAATAGTATCATTTTGTTTGCCTTACAGACTCTCCTTGAGTCATTCATCGTGATATTTTCTGGAATTATGTCAGGTCACACAATGATGTGTGTGTTCTATTTAAATTGCTGATCTCAGTCCACTTCCCTATAGGATGGGTGTACCTAAATTGCGATAGGTTAGCCCAAATGGATGCCCTCTGGTACCCAGGCAACAGAAGAGTTCAGAGTCTGTGGTTGCAGCCTTCTGTGCTTCCTCCGCAGCAGACGAGCTGCCCTTCATCTCATGCTAATGCAGTGCAAAAAAAAAGATATCTGCCTTTAAAGACATGGCAGCCTGTTAAAAAGGCTCTGCCTCTTGTGTTTGAAGTCATAAAAGTGACAGAGGACTTCAAGAGGGGGACCCAAGACTGGCAGTCTTTAAGATGAGTGAGAGGCAGACAGAAAACATGCCTTTTCCCCATCCAGAGGGATATTCCGTGGCCAAGCTTGATTATTAGAGATGAAGGACAGGCTGAGAGGATGTGCGATTGTTAAGTCCTTGAATTCTTTCACCAAAGCCTCCCATAGTATGAGTCTTCTACTCTCTGTCTTTCTCTTTGCAATAGATGGGGCATCCTTGATCCCTCCTGTCTTTTATTTCAAGATTGGTTCAAATTCAGATGAAGTGACTGTCCACAATAACATTGAGAAAATTAACTGATTTCATCAACCCTCCAATTTAGCTTCACAATAATGACAACATGTTTATGAATAAAAAAAAAAAACAATATAAAAAAGTGTCCTGTAACGGACATGTTATATTATGTTTAGATTTTTCTTATCCTAAACACAGAGATATGTTTTTGACGTGACTTCATGTAGTTTTGCTAATGTGCCCGCTGCATAGCTGTGGTGTTAGGAGACTCTCGGGGGTGTTCGATTCGAGACCTCCTCTCTCTCTGTGTAGCGTGTCACTACAGCCCTCACCATGAGAGGCTGTGCTTCATTTGATGCGCTGTCCATTATTGTCGGCATATCTGCCAAGTGCTAAGCCCTGAAATGCGTCTCATATTATTTCGGAGCGGACTGAACATTGCACGGCGGGAGGCACAAAATGAGACCTTCCCTCAAGAGACTGCCTGCCGTGCGTTCTACTTGGTGCAGCAATCGACAGGTCTCACACCGTGCAAAACACAGTCTTTGACCAAACCATTATATATTTATTAACAACTCCTTAGATGTTGTTTTCCCCCCATGTTAGTTGTACATGAAATAAAGGAGTTTTTAATAGGAAGTTGTAGTGGTGCCAGCTTAGTTACAAGTCAGAGAGCTACATCAGGCTCAGTGCAGGAAGATTGATTGTTGAATTGTCAATAGTTCTCCTGGAAATCAGATTCCAGTGTTTTGAGATTAGCCTCTGGCTGTAGTAATGTTCTGGTGCACAAATCAGCACATGAAGGTGTGTCAAGTAAACCACTCAGTTCAGCTTTTGGCATGTGTAGACCGATATCAAGTGATAGGTCAGGACACCTTACTATCTGTTTGGTAATTATTTTATAATTATACCAACTGGTATCGTATTATTAGATATTTCATGAAAAACAAGGATATAATTTTTTGCTTGGAAGGTGAATCATTATGGTGTTGTACATTTACTGTTTTGGAGATTATCAATTGCTTGATTATATTTGCATATACTTTTTTTTACATTCACATGCACTTTATTTAAACAGACAAATTAAGATTTGCTTAAAAATGTTTTGATTTGGTTTTGTCGCAACAACATGCATGTGCAATAAATCGTGTACTCTGGATGACTTACGCCTACTTTTCTGATTGACATTTCATTTCAGCTTTCCAAAAATCCGCGATATTTAGGTTGAAGTGTTCCACCATTATAATTTGATGCTGACATATAGAATATGATTGAACTTCAGTTCATAATATTGAACAAACTGCTCAATTTGCACCCAAAAGTGGAGATTTCTACTGGGAAAAGTCAAACAACAAAGCATGGCTTAATCATTGAAACTTCAACTGGCGGTGACCTTTGGGAGGGATCCATATCTCTGTTCCTGGAAGAAATGATGAGGATGGCAAGCAGTTGTGTCCTTTGTGCTTTGTGAAGATATCGAGTGTTTGAAGTGTTAACACTGACACTAAGCCTCAGGAGGCGAGCGGGCAAAGGCGGCGTGTCACACAATGGAATGGGACTTGAATCTTTGCTTCCCCTCCTCTCACCCCTGACCCCTACTGGTTTTCAGGGTTGCAGTAGCCTCGACTCCTTGGGGCCAGTGTCTGCCTCGATCAGATCAGCAGAATATGCTCGACCATTACAAGGATAATTTGGCATGCATATAGCCACATTTCACAACTGATATTCATTCTAATGTTGTTGATTTTTTTATTACTTGCATTGCTATTTAAAGGTAATTGTTGTTTTTTTATTGTTATGCATTAAGCTCAACTTGCATACCTCTTATCTAATAAGTAATCACTCCAATTAAATAGTTGAGTTTGTTTGATTTGTGGAGAAACATAACAATAGCTTAATCCAAATACATAGTTGGCTTTCATCTTCATCTTCATCTCAATATTTTCTATGAGACTATTCACTGTGGAAAAGAACTCCAAACTCCCCTCGAAGGCTTCACTATTCTGCCTGCTGAGTGGAAACCTTAAGTGTGCTGGCTAACCAGTAGGCATGTTCTGTCAGGGAAATGGCCTTTGTTAAAGAATCTCTGGATTTTGGATGACAATGTTTTTGTGTAATCTCTCCATATTATGTGCCTCCAGTAGCCAGACTGAACTGATCCATTGAGGCAACACATAAAACAGTGTGCCAGTGTGCACCTGGAGCATGGCTATGAGCTCCATTCTCCCTCTCTCCCTCTCCTTGAGCTTTTTCCTGCCAGTGTGCAGCCTGACCCTTCTCTTCCCTTTGCAGGCTACAGAAGCCAAACCAAAGGCAGCTTTCAAAGGGGACTGTCTGCTCAAATCAAGTCAGAGGCCTTTTTAGAATCGGTTCAGAGATCATAGCAAGTTGAAGTCGGGGAAGAGGATGACCCTCTCCTCGAGGCTTGATCGGATCTTGGCCCAGTCAAACCCAGCAGGGCTTGCTCTCTGGACAGCTTGGTCTCTGCAGGCTTTGACTCTGTGATAGTGGGAATGAAAGAGGGCACCAAGAGAGCAGCAGTTCTGATGTGTCAGGCTCAATGTCCTGGCAGTCTCACAGAGCAAACTGGGCAAAGCAAAGGACACAGCCAGCAGGCTAGGGGGCAGAACAAGACCCCTAGATTGTGTGACATGCCATCTAATAGTTGTCATTTTGTTTTAACTTTATGCATTCAAGATGAGCTGGGGCCAGTTATGAAGGTCACTGTTTATGAGACAAAGAAGAACGGAGAGGGATCCAGATAATGTCACGTACAAAGTTCAGTATCAAATTGTTTCCTGTTTCGAAATTGGGCTGGACGTTCCTGGGTCATCAGTCAGCTGTCAAAACGAATTCTGTCCACTTTGCTTTAAGCCGTCTCAATCTTGTTAGTTACATTGAACATGTTATACGATAAACATTAAATAGACACGGTGTTAAACATTCCGTACCGCTATGGATCGCATGTCCCAGCTTTTGATTAAGATTAAGAAAAAGATAAATCCAGCAGCCAGTTAAACTTGATGTTATTTCTCACTGTCGACGTCGCTACATGTTGTGATGGAGGGAGCAATGATACTTTTTGTTGACTCACCGGATTGTGCCCTCTGTGTCTCTGACCCTTCTCGGCTTGACGTGGGATTTTTCTTGCCATAGACGCCCCCAAGATCTCGGCGTTCATTAAGATGAGGTATTTACTTAAATGCCGCTGTCTCTTTGCATAATGGCAAGCCAGGTTCCGTGGGTGCAGTGTGTGTTTCAAGTGTTCAGTGGGGAAAGGACTGCATTTTAAACATGAGGTGCCTCACTTTGACGTTGACCTTGCACAAAAAGCCCAGTGATTTCATTCTTCGCTTCACTGGAATGCTGCTGATTCTCTCTGTTGCAATGTTTCTCCGGTTTAAAAAAGGAGCCCCGTTTTGGCTGACAGTGGATTATCTCTGCAAGCTACCTGGACTTGCTGCTACTGCATTTATGTGTTCACCAAAACTAGAAAGTTGAACGAAAGGCTCACTTCCTAACACCTGGATATGGAGATCTAGTTTTCAAACGCAATAAATTGAACTTTACAAGCAATACTGTATGCTTTAGTCCATGCTGTACATATTCTGCGAACAACTGATTTATTTATTATCAGCAGTTAAATGGTTTATTTGAAAGTGAATATGTACTGTAAGCACACCAGCTGTATGTTTTACAACAAAGAAATGGATAGTCGCCCCAACATCAATTAGGATCAATTTGGAGTATCTCTATTGATGTGATGTAAATAACTGGGGATGTGTGCAACTTCAAGTCCAATTGAAGTCGATCTCCCCCCAGCTCCCACTTGTCGTAACCTGATCTTGTGCTCACCCCAGGCTCATGGACCTTAGGTCAGGAGGGGGGTCAGAGATGTGGCCTCTATGCATGGAGGCCACATGGTTTCTTCCACCCCTATGTCTCAAAAGCTTACATTGCCTTGAGTTGCCTTGTCTGTACATGAGGGAACACAGTGCTACCGTCAGACAAATGCTATAACCCCCCCCCCCCCCCCAAGACAACCAGTTTAAGAGTGTCAGCCGTTGAATGCACTGCGTTCTACACTGTTCTCCAAGATGGTCTGTTGTCATGCTAGATTCATTTGATCCTGGGCTTTATGTGACTGAAAGCATTTATTAAAGTGACACGCAACAGTTACTTTAATACTTTGGTTGTCAGTCTTTGGGATTGCAAAGCTGTCCTGTTCTGTGACTTGGGGTTGTAAAGGTTAATATTGCCAAGTGTTCAAAATTTAAATGGCGACAGGTCTGGGCTCATTGATGAATGACTGATAGTTGACCCCATATTTCAGTTGTCATTGTGTCTTTGTCTGACAAGGTTTGTCAGAGGAGGTTTACAGCGTATCCCTCAGTTGTCTCCCTGCATCTCTCCCCACTCTCTGAATCACAGCAGATGACTCAGACCCTTATCACAACTCATCGCCAGGCCTGATTAAATAGGATTCGCTCTACAATCAGTTCTACTAACCTCAGGGTCATGTATAAGAGGATTGTCTATGTGTGTGTGAGTGCGTGCATGCATGCGCGTGCGAGTATGTGTCAGTCTGTGTATTTTCTTCGGCGTGTGTGTTTGTCCATGTGTTGTGTCTATGTACACACATTCTAGGCTTACGTGATCCACCTGGGAAATTCAACGCAGTTGAATAAATGTAATGAGGCAAATATTGAATTGCAAGGATAATTCTAGGCAACCGCAGTCCAAAGAGGTGTCCATTCTAAAAGTTATTTTCTCATTTGTGTGTCCCTAATTTCTTTTGCACATTCATGTTGAAAATAGTGTGGGGTCTGAATTGGCACCTATTCATCTAGCAATATTTGGGTTCAGACGAAGCGATACAGATACAGCTTTACGATACAGCCAGCTTTACTTTAACTACTGTGTTAAAGTAAAGTACCTCTTAGCACATGCTTCAGATTATCATTTGGAGCTTAATTTAAAACAACCTAAGTTCAGTAATGATCCTGCAACTATTATTTTGTATGTTATATCTAAGGTATCTAAAGATAGCGAAGGTAACTTTTTTTTTTTAAGTTATATACTGGAGACGTTGTATTGTAAATCGACGGTTAGAAGCGTCCCCCTGGGTTCAACGGTATAGTCAAAGAAAAATTATAGTTTGTGTTCCCTTTAGCCAAGGCCAAAGTTGAAAAGTAATTTGTCCAATCATATCTTGTCTCCAAACACTGACCTTTAAAAAAGGCACTTGTAGGCTAGCACATACGCTACCTCTTTCGTGCCACATGCTATTCAGCTAGACAGCTTTCAAATAGCGACATGATGCGAGAACACAAGGCCCTATAACATGGCTTTGTGGAGGGCCAACATAACCCTCGATTTGCCCCAAGGGCTGCCCTTTCCAGAACTTAGCATCGGTATAAGATGGTGAGACCTTGCAATGATGAGGGCAATGTGTCAGTCAGAGCCAGTATGACTCTCAGCTGTTGCTCACCAGCCTTAATTAGTCCTATCGATGGTGGATGATTGGACAAGGAATCATAGGGCAGAGGAAACTGAATGAACAAATGTTATGATCAATTTACAAAAGTACAGTTGATGGCTGTTCACAAGGGAAGGTACATTTCAATAGACACTTATGGTTGAAAATAACAAAGGTTCTCCTCTCATGCAGGTATTTTAAATTCAATTTAACGTGTCCAAACTAAATCAAAGAAACCATATTGTCTAAAATGTGTATGCCTCGTAAATATGTACGCCATGTAGTTTGTAGCTACAGGACTGTGACACGTGACACATCCTAAGGATGTCGTGGCCACAATGCAGCAGCGGGCAGAGCATTCCGTATGGCAAGATGGCAATTATAATGTCAAGGAAATGTTATTATCCCTGTCCTGACTCCCAGCCCTCCTTTGACTGTGCGAGACCCTTACTAAAGCAGGGCCATTCAGCGAGAGTGGGCCTCCCCCTGTCTAACCCTCAGCACCGCTGCACCGAGCAGCCATTAACTACCATTACTGGGCAGGGCCATTTCATGGTCAAAGAGCATTTCAGTGTTAGCTCTCCCTGGGGCTACAAAATCACCCATGTGAGTTTCAACCCTGCATGCTCAGCCACATACGCTGTGTTTTACATTTTCCCCCTCCATCTTCAGCTTATATTTTTTTCCCACCGAACATCTTCATGCTTTGCACTTTGACTTGGCAAGTGTGACACGACGGAAGTTTGCTGCACCTGATCAATAGTGTGTAACTCCCCAGAGAATGGTGCCGTCGTACTGAACCTGAAAGTCCTTAAGGGACACATACATATTTAACAAATATGCAGGGTAAAATTGTGGTGCTACCACAATGTTTTGGAGGGAAAAAAGTCTGTCACCTCCCTCTAGACAAAGGTTGTATAATGACGCAATTCCTCATACCTCCTCTTTACTACATACTGTACAAGGAAATACTAAGTCATTCTGTAGTGAATTGTTTGAATTTGTTTTGCTATGCTCATAATTGCATTACCAGCTTTTTGAAACATAATTTATATTTGCAGCATATTGTATTGCGTATAGCGTATTGAAATATTTGATTGTATGCCGGTATAGAATAGTAATTGGTTCCAAATGCAAACATTTGTGGCATCTCTGAACCTTAACCCCACTATCCCCCTGTTTGAAGACTGAAATCCCACATAGCATCTGGAATTCTTCAGAAATAAAGTAATCAAAATTGACACCATACTGGTCTCTGAAGTCTATTCCCAAGAGTAGGCAATCTGGCTCAGTGTCAGTATGTGGAGTTGAGAATCCTTTTCATAAAAAAATAGCCAAGCTTTATGGTATATGATCATGTACAGCAGGGGAACATAGCATGCAGCTGTTTTCGGCGGCCCCCTGTTTATAAACGTGTCATGCAGAGGCTGACTTTGCCATCTGGCTTGTCCCGTTGTGTTGAGTTAAAACTGAGTTGAGGCTGGATGTACAGAGTCGATACGACCGTCCTCAATTGTCTCGGGCCTCAGCCGCTCTTTAAAGGACGCATCCTCCACCTCCATGTTCCTGTCTCTCTGGCGTTCCTCACAGCCTGCCAGCGTGCACTCCAGATACAAACCCCTGTGCCACGCCATGCATGTCTCAAACACCGCGCGGCAGTCTTTACGGGGCTCATAGTCAACCCTGTGATTTTCAACAAACCAGAGCTGCGTGTTCGCATATTGGCAACTTGGTAAGCCTGGGTTGGCACGAGACGGCGTATGTGTGGAGTTGTCAGTGGGTGGTTCTCAGGAAGAGATCGTGTGAGATAGGAAGAGAGAGAGAGAGAGAATAAAGGGGGGTGGGTGGGGGGGATTCAACCACTGTCAACATGTACTCGAGCTCAACAGCCCGTGGAGCACTGACAGTCCCCACAGCTGTACATTTTACGCTATGTGAAGCCCAATAATTAGCATTCGGTTTGAAGCTGAGCAAAAAAAAAAGGAAAAGGAAACACACGTATACACACACAGAGAATCACACTGTATGCATGCACTCACCACATTTATAAAATTGCCCCCCTCCCCAACCGCCATCCCACCCACCCCAAAACCATGGCGCAGGATGGAATTGACTGTGAGCGATTCCCGTATAAATTTGTGTCACTGTTACACTTGTCAGCATGAAGCTGTCAGGAGTCGCCATACTCTTCTTGCAGGAATCCAAACATGCCAGTTCTGCCTCATGCTGCTGGTGGGTGACACTCAGGGAGAGATCAGTCCTGCTCAGAATGCAGCCCCCTCGCCATTGAACCAACCAGCTGTTTGTTTCTCCAAACTCTACCGCTTGACGTATGTTGACTGCTGGATGTCTGGAAGACGATTTGTCTACGCAAACTGTCTCCCTGGCTGTGCGGTGTTCTGAGAACGTACCAGGTTTATTAAAACGTTGATGACGAACCACACGATCTTTGCCTAACAAATCATGTACAACTAATATACCTGTCATGATGATGGTTCGTGGAGCACAATTAGCCATCGGGAAAGTAAACATGTTCAATCGCACGCCATTTGATTTAAAGGAAAATCTCTGTAGACAAATGATGGACCGGCTTTGTTAGAGGAAAACAGTCCGTGTGTTGTGTTTTTTTTTTGTCCTAGAGGCTGGTGTAGCAGGACAAAGTAGCAGGCCCCAGGACAAACCTGCCTGTCACCAGGAATGGAGAGCCCAGCCAAGCCAGTTGACTGATTGTTAGCATTAGTGGCCGTGAGTGTGATTAATATGCCTGGCCCTCACGTAGCACTCAGGAAAAGAGAGAGGTGTAGCTTAAAACTAAACAGGGGTGGCCACGTCTCATGCTTTTAAAGAAGATAATGCATAACCTCGGTGCCGCATGTGGCAGGATGAATGGCTCTCTAAGCCCAGGTGCCGCCTGCATTAATTCCCTCCAAAAACCTGAATCAGAGCGAATCGCTAGGCACGGCCCTAATGAGCTTGTTGTGTGGGACGCTGTGAGGGCTGCTGAGATGCTGTAAGTACACACTGTGCTTGGGTTTACTGAATTCTTTAGTGCCGTAATTGCTGTACTGTGATGATAGTGTCCCCCCCCACCCTCTCACCCCTCCGCTCTCGCTCTCCCTCCAAAGCAGCCCCATAGCATCTGCCTGTTTGTCTGGGCCTCCTGTCTGCGGCGGTCATGGAACTCACTGTGCCTCCCCACACTGGGTTGGTAGCGTTCACTGAACATTTGGGCTCTCCATTTGAGAGGATTAGGTCCCCATGCTGATAAGTTAAACACATATCCCTGCTGAAAGGTTTCTACGTTTCTGACGTGCATGCATTTGGACTGTTGAGAATACAACCTTTGTGTTGGCAGCGTTTAAGTCAACTACAGTACTGACATTTAACTTCATACTGATGCTTTATTCTATATCTTTGTGTAACAAACTTGTGCAGTGCTTTACACCTCATTATTTAATTTACTTTTATGCAAAATCTTAAGCCATGGAATATGAATGTCAAGGAGCTTGTGTGTGTGTGTGTGTGTGTGTGTGTGTGTGTGTGTGTGTGTGTGTGACAGCCTCGAGACGGCTCAGCGATTAGCAATGCCGCTCTCTCCAACATCTGTAAGAAGTTCATGCGTGCTGCAGAGATCCCAGGCCTGGTCCCTCCCTCCTACCCTCTGTGCCCCCACAGGAACAGAGGCCTGCCAAAATGAGCAATGATGGCCAGGGCCCTGATTATTAGGATTAATTGTCTTTTAGGCATGCAGCGGAGCAAGAGTGCCAGGCTAAGGCAAGGTGGGAATAATGAGCAAGCGCGAACAGTCGTGGTGTTTTTTTCTTTTTCATCCCCCCATCCCTTCTTGAGATGGTTGTTTTAAGGTCTTTCGTGTGTCAACACGGCTCCGAACTGGCGCTGAGGATAAAGAAAACTTGGCGTTGAGCGTGACAGGGATCTGGGCGCATTATAACTCGTGACGGAGGTTACTGGGAGACTACAGGGATGAACAATGCGTTTGGTTGCTCTTCCTGTACTGCCCAGTCAGAGAACAAAAGTCACTGCTGGGTGGCCTTCCCCTCCCCTACAGACCTGTCAGTGGGAGACAGAGCAGGCTCGTGTTCTCACATATGTGGCCCTTGCCCTTCATTACATTTGCCTTGACCTCCTATAGATCACACTATTGATCACTATACATGTGGCCAACTCCCCCCTCTCAAAAGTATGTGGTCACCTTGAAAGATGTCATGCTAATTGCCAAAGATGAGTTTATTTTTGAAAGGACTAATCAGAGGTATTTTTTTAGTCTCCATATTGTTTGGTTGGGGATTAGTGTTGAACGATAGGAAAGGGTTTGTTCCCAGCTTGGGTTTAGAAAGAGCACCTGGGATGTCCTAAGGTAAACATTCTTAAGACCTGTCAAGACCTTTCGATAAGGATCTTCTCCATTGGTGGGATCCCGATGGGAGAGTTGTTTTAAACAATGGCCGCTTTACCTTTGTCAGTGGTCCAAAACCGTGACGCACACTAAAAAAGTTAACTCATGTCACTCAAAGTTTACCTTTTTTAGATCTTTAGATTTCAATGAGTTGTTCTCTGCTCTGACATGGGTTGATAGTACAGACATGGCAAAAAAGTTGTTTCCTCAAAGTCGGCGGGCGGGGATTTTGGAGGAAAGTTACAAATCGATGCCTCGCTGCAAACAAGGTATCCAAACAGCTGTCACTTGGCAGCATGTTCATTCATCATTATTAGATAATAAGTGGAGAATAGCCCCTGAAAACCTCGATTACTTTTATGTACTCGGCAGAAGTGTACCGACGATAACAGATGAGGCCGCATCCCATGTGGAATTAAATAGCGTTTTTATATTGGTCGCAATTAATGCCTTTTAGCAGGCCGTGGTGCTCCGTGCATTCTGAGATGTGTCCTATCAACTCCAAGGGTTTACGCGGTCTGCTTGCACGGGCCCCTGGCTGCATGCAAGCAGGCTAATCTGCTCACATCCAGACAAGCCCCTTGTAATAACTTTCACAAACTTCCACTTGCATGATTGAATATCTGTCAACGGGATGTCGTTAATTTTGCACATGATTAAGTGCGTTCAGGACACTTGTCAAACAAAAGTTTGGGAGTTTTTTTGTCTGATTTTAGCGCAAGCTGTTTTGTAAATCTGCAAGCCCCTATTAGGATTCGAAATGTTGTGGTTCACAGTGATTTATCTTACGACGACAAGGTTCTGGCTAATCATCCATGTCTGATTATGTATAATGTATACGAAATCAGAACTGTGCTGGGATGTCAATAAGTAACTTGTGTATTCAGACTTGTACACAGTGTGTTCTCCCATGAGGCCCAGACCTATTGTTGTCTCTCCATGCTCTGATTCCTTGTAACTGTGTCCCTTTGTGTTGGCAGGCCCTGGGCCCCCAACAACATCCCCACGGCCCTCACTGTGACAGTGGAGCGAGTTGAAAAGATGGCATTGGAGACGTGACTTTGATTCCGGAATACCCTTCCAAATCTTCCGTAGCCTTGGGTGAAAACATTGAAGGGCAACACAGAGGTACACCAGAGTGCCCAGAGTTGCTGAACATGAACTAATCAGAGCTCAGGGAATATATATGTATGTCTGTTCAACTTTCAATGGATGAAGGGAGTTTGTGAGCCATTTCTCATCTAGCTGTAAACAAATCTTCCCTGCAGCATTTCTTCATACTTCCAATAATAGTGACTGGTTCAAATGTCAAATTGCGCTTTGCTCTGACATATTGCCCACACTATGTGCTAATGTGGAAGTCTATCCTATGTGTGTTGCTGGGTGTCTTCTTTTTGAGTGCATGCGTGTGCGTGCTAGTGGAGGTGGCTGATGGCAGTGTACCAGATAGTCACGGACCTGGAGGACTAGATTTACCATTTCAAAGACTGCCTGCTTTTCGAAAGTTTACACACACACACACACGCACACACACACACACACACACACGCACAAGCACACACCCACACATCATCTCCCCGGCTCGTCAACGTGCAACGTGGGCTGCGGAGGATTGTGCGAACAGATGGGAGGAACAAGCCGGCCTACCATAAAGTTAAACTAGAGCAAAATGACTATGCAAGTGGCGTGGCCGCCCTTTGTTTGCCAGGAAGGTGATCCTCAGCATCTGGGGATGATGGAACGCATGATTAAAATTACCAGAGGGAATGATTAATATCTCCTTAAAGCACACACTTCCAGCATATCAATCATCTCATTACACTGGAAAAGTTAATTGTGTGAGGGGAGGATTTGGGAGGGTAGGGGCCTCTGAACCGTGAAAAGGTAGCCCACCCCGCGACATGTTTACTTACACAACAGAACGGACCCGATGACTTTACGTGTTCATCCCCAGCACAGCGTCTACAAGAACAATGCGTCAGATGTGTGTAAAATACACATCCGTACACTGTATTCTGAGGCATTTAGCTTTATGGCAAAAAGTGATAATCGCGAGCCTAATCAGAACTGTTGTTTAAATGGCTCGCAAACGCTTTAGTGGCAGCCATCCTTTTTCTTCCTCCATAAGTGCATTGTTGAAGGAAACTGGTCTCCAATCCAAAGGGGGCTAACCTTCACGGAGCAATTACAGATATTGCAGTGCTCGGGTCTAATGACATTAAAGCCCTGTGACTTTAACCCCAATATATTTCTATAGTAAAATAATGAAGAGCCTCTCACACTAGCGTGTGTGTCTGTGTGTCTGTGTGCATTGCTGAGGATTATTTAAACACTGCGGTTGGAGTGCGTACGCGGGGAGACGTGGGGAGGTAGGGTCTCAGTGCCTGCGGTGGCCCGGCTTGCCCTTGCCTCGCCTCCCTCCCCCCTGGCTGCCAGTGTGTCCTACTCTTTGCCCTCTCTGCTCCGCTGCACCCGCTCCCGCTCCCCCCACCCTCCCCTCCGCCCACCTCTCCCTGCGTGCCTACGCTGCCTGAGCCAGCTGCTCCCACTTCATCTTCAGCAGCGTCACCAGCGGGGGTATTAATCATGTTTTTCGAGGGGGACACTCCGCTATTTATCTCTCTGACACTTCCAGCATTCAGAGGGCCGTTTCTGGGCACAGCCCATTGAGTAGTAAGATTACACATTACCGCGCTCCATTGCCTCTCCCTGCCCTCGTCATTGACTGGCTGTTCAACGGTGGCATCATGCTTGCACCATCGGATATAATTTATGCCTTACATGTATGAAAAAAAAAACACACGCACTCTATGCTGCTCCTTTCTCTCCTCCTGCTCCACTTTGGCATCAGCTTAGGTGTAGCATGTACACTTGTAATAGCAGTCATCTGTGCCTGGTAAGGAGTGGACAGCCCGTACTGTACGGAACTGCAGGTGTTCCGCCCATTGTTGGATTTGACTTTGATTAAGAGGGGGGCTTTTTAATGTGTGTGCGATGTTGAACCCAAATCATTATGAACTTCCAGAAAGGGACTACAAAGAATGTAAATGTTAAATGTAAACATTAAGGCAGACATATAATTAAAATTTGCTTTAATCACATAATACAGCATTGGTTGAATTGCCAATATATTGACAGTAGAAGTTCCCAATACAAAAATGTTTTCACAGATCAAGGAACCTTCCATTCAAGATAATAATAGTCACTACTTGCTTGACCTTAGAAGGTAGTTCATTTGGGGCTTTTCATTGAAGAAATCTGCAATATTTGCAATAACACACGTTTCTATATAAATAGTGTGTCTGTTTATGCAAGTAGTTTTGTAAAAGAAAGTTAATGCAAAGTAGTCGGTACTGTTATTCCCTAGTTCTATTCTTTTCTTTCGTAATACGTGATTCATGTCACAGTAAGGCACTCACACTTGCCTCTGTTTTCAATAAGTAATCAGAAGAGATGGAGGCATCTGTTAACTCCAATTACTTGAGCTGACCTTTTTCTCACTTTTCTCTGTTGCTGCATCTTCAGACATTTGCCAGAGCTCTTCCATCATTCACAAGTACTATAGGTCATGATTTGTCTTATTGCACAAACAAAACTTCATCCATGCATCATATTCTTTTATTTTTTTAAATTGTATTTATTTTTTCAAGTAAATACTTTATGTAGTAGTATATAAAACATAATTGGACATTTGGAAAGAATAATTCCAGTTGGTAAACTGCACTCGGCTCCCTGGGCTGTGATAATGTAATGCTTCCTGCTAGAGAATGGACCTTTTTTAAAAAAAAAACTGAATTACAGAGAAGATGCGAAAAAGGTGTCTTGGAGTAACAGGAAACAGTTTCCTGTTGGCTGATAGCCCGTCTAATGCACTGATGTCACCGCTGAATGAATGAGAGCTTCTCTAGGGAACCCCGAGTCTTTTCGTTCAGTTCTGAATTGGAGTGCTTGGCTGACTGTTCGTCAGTGGAAAAGGGAGAGTGGAAGTGTGTTGAAATCCGGCCAAATAGCAAATCAAATAGGTGTTCAAAGAGGAAGTGAGCATTTTTAGAACACTGGAGTTAAGTACTCTGCTCTGTCTCACTCTCTCTCTCTCACACACACACTCCATCTCGTCTACTAGTCTACTTCGTACGTTCAAACTGTATTGCACTCAGACTTGCCTTACACAGGCGCTCCACTATCATTTCAATATGTTATACGTACTGGGCCATGCTTTAAATGTAGTACATTGAAGTGGTTCCGTTAAAATATATTTAATCTAAAGGATTGTGAAATATTTTTGGTAGATTTTTGGAACGCTATTCTTCTCTTTATATCCATTGGTGCGGTGATGTTAAAATCTTGAATTGAGGCACAGGCAGCAGCGGCCTAATAAATGTGTACTGTATGCGAATTATTTAGATTGTATGCTTGTTAGCTCCAATATGAAGCTATCATTGTACGAAGAGAATTTATGGCAATGAGTTTATTTTTTTCCCTTCTCTCAACTGTCTCGGGGGGTCTGTTTGTATGCACATGTGGTTCAAATTCCCAGTGTAAAACAGACCCAAGCACCAATTATTTCATGGTATAAACACTAGACAACGATGCTCAGCCTTGTAACTAACTAACCAAGATGAAGTCCCGCTTGTTAGTAGTTTTAACTCCTTGGAATGTTTAATCGCATACCTCGGTGTCATAGCTTTTAGCAGAACAAGCTCTCCCAAGCCCCCCAGTTTTATAGGAGTCCAACCACAGTCGTCCCCAGGCTCTTACTGCCAGTGGCTCATGCTTGCTTTGCTAATATGAGACAGGAAATGGCAGCATCAAGGCTTAAGGGCTAATGTCTACCTACCCTGCCTGTAATTGGTTCACTACGGAGCCACAGAGTGGGTGTTAGTGGAGAAGGGGGCGAAGGTGAGGAGGCGAGGGGGATGTCGGGGGCACAGAGATTTAATAAAGCCATCATAAGAAATCTAAAGGCTAAATGTGGCGGAGGATTGGAATTGAAGGGCACCTGGATGCTAGATTTGCATACTGTAAGTCTTTGTGTGTGTGTGTGTGTGTGTGTGTGTGTGTGTGTGTGTGTGTGTGTGTGAGAGAGAGAGACTGGGCCCACACGTGTGTGGTTTCCGCTCACCTGGTTGTTTGGTTGTCTCTGTCATGTCGGAACATACGGCGAGGATTTGGGAAAGTTAACCATCAGTCAGTGTGTCATTGCTTCTGAGACTGTTGGCTTCTCTATAGACGGTGGCTTTCAGATGAAAGGCCTGGCCTCCTCTCAAAACCCTTTGGAAATGGAGCACACTATATAGCAGTGATAACAAGAATTTGGCTTCAAACAGGGGAACATCAA
>JAVQIZ010157921.1:0-20481 GCA_036023535.2 Galaxias brevipinnis | reverse complement strand
ATTGAAGTTGAAAAGGTCAGTATTGTGTGCATGACAAAATTTCAGCGTTCGTGGAGAGTAAGCTAGCGGGCGCAGCGAAGATGGGGGGCTGAATGCGGTTTCTTACCCCAAAAACATGGCAGAAAAAAGAAAGAAAACTTATCATAGAAAACTTATAATTTTCACAGTGAATGTGAGGAAGAGTTCTTTTTTACTAGTGTGAAAGAAACCTGCGTGTGTTTCGTTTGCGGGGCGACTGGCGACGGCGAAGCGGCCCAATGTCCCACCTTGTTAAGTCATCGTTGACAATTATTGTGAGAAATCATTAACGTGACATTAACTGTGTCTTCGCATAGATAAGTATCATTTATCATTAATAATAATATATAACTACAGGCAAACTGAGCAAATTTGTTATTTCAGAGGAGTGTATCAAACTGGTAGCCCTTCGTATGACTCAGTACCCATGAAGTAGCTCTAAGTTTCAATAAGGTTGGTGACCCCAGATTTTAAGTTTCAGCCGCAGCCGCTAGTACACAATGTCAAGAGCACCCTGTTGTTCAATGCGGCTCTGCTTCCCTCTAGCGTCCTGCAGTACTAACCTCACTTCGCATATAGGCATCGCTATCCAATATCATATACGTATATATTATACTGTATATATAATATTACAAATGTGACCACATTTTGTGTGTCACATTCTTTCCCATTTTAGTTAACGAGCTAACATTCAGGTCATGCTGCTAACGCTATTCAAAACAGTGAGTACTTGAAAGTATTGGGTCAACGTTAGTCGACCAAACTAACAGTAAGTAATGTTATTTCGTTAAGTAGTTTTTTCCCACGTTTTATTTTAATATTACATCACTGATTGTAACTACACTGATGTATTATTATCTAATTAGAATATGACCAAAGAGAATTGGAAATACTCGCAAGTTGTTTCAGAGCTCAAACTTTGCTACTGCTCAAGTCCAACCCAGAGCCATATAGAGCGAGATCTGTCTACATGGCTCTGGTCCAACCCACAAGCATGTGGCCCAGGTCAGCGCTCTGTCAGGCTATGGCACCAAACTGGGCGTGCCAGAGTGGGTGCTGTACCACGAGTTTAAGATCAATCACAGCTACTATCTCCTTCAAAGTAGGTGCTAAACCTAGATGCAGCAGTATCAGAGACCAGACGGATCTTTGTATGTGAGGGGCTTCCTAATCCTGGCCTCAAGTGTCAGATGGATTCAAGGGGATTAGGGATTGTACAGCTCACTGGGAGGGAGAGGAGCTTAATGGAGAAGCCAGAATCATAAAGAAAGCTTGGCAGCGCTCTCTGTTGCTGTCTTACAGGTTACTCTATAACACAGAAGCCCGATTAGTTTGAAATTCTGTATCAACAAAATGGTAATTATGGCAATATCGACCAGAAAAATATATAGATATAAATGTAGTACATGAACGTAATTTGTCATGAATACATTATGGTATGAACTAATGGTTTATTGACCTATTCTCCAGGTTCATTCAGATGGTGCCTCGATATTTCTTCTACAATCTTCTACCAAGTGAGAGCAAGGACACTCTCCAGGACTTTTTGGACCATGGAACATCTGAATGCAAAGGAAAAGTAGGCAGCTCCTACTTTAGAGAATGAAGGCCAGGAAGAACAAGCCTATAAGCGGTGTGTCATACAGCAACGAAGTGGAATCATATATCAATATACTTACAGTGCACACATTGCGATAACACTATATCTTTTGTGATTATGTAAAAGTGAACCCTCTTCATTAATGTCTGTGTCCTGTAAATCTGTATTAGTTTTTATGCCCTATACCAGTAATTTATTTTAAATGTTTTAACCAGTTTGTTTGTCAGTCAGTCACAGTACCATGCATTGTATACTTGACATTAAATACAATAATATTAGTTTATCATTTAAAATGTATAATATATGAAAAAGCACAGGTTGCCTGTATCGACTGACTTTGTTTTAATTTTTTCAATGTATTAAATACACTTCCACATTAACTTCTTAAGAAAATATGTTTTGGAATAATGCACTTACCAAAAATTACTTGAGCTTCTCCTCAAATCTCATTTTGGTGCTTGAATATTATCTCTACAGATACCAAAAAATTAAATATGAATCACCTATTCAACATGTTTCCATTCTTAAACAGGAATATTGTGCTGTACCTTTATCCTGTGATATTTCAACCTTCTCTCTGTCCCAGTCCCAACCTCAGTATAATCAAGCTGAGGGGTCAAACGCCAGTGTGTGTGTGTGTGTGTATATTTGGGACAAATGCCAACACATGGGTGTATAGTGGGAACGCTTTGTCCATTCCTACTGTTCCAATGGCTGTGGAGGGAGTGGGACTGTGGTGAGCAAGACCACTAGCCCCCTGACACTGCACTGCACTACCTGGCTGAATATGGTGCTCTAGAGGGTACTGCATTAACCAGCTAAATAAACTCTGCTTGTCTTCCCTGGCCATTACAGTTGATTTACTTTACAAAACTTGATCCAAGAGGCCTGAAGTATCCGTATAGGTTATATAATTTAGGATTAATCATTACAGTAAATCAGATAACGATAGAAACCTTTTATTTCCAAGACGGATCCAACATGCTATGTAGCCATCAACACAAACTCTACAGCCTATTAGTTAATCTGCTGTTATTGCCAAGCTATTGCACAACCGCTTTAAAAAAGAACAATAATTGGTAATACCTTGACATTATGTTAACTAACTTCCACTTCTGCATGTAGCAAACATGCTTTCAGACTTACTTTTCACTTTTCACAGCATTATCAATCACTAAATTATTTAAACCTGACAAAAACCTCTTCAAGTCATGCTAGATGATTTGCGGCTCGTAAAAAATGACCGAAAGTTGGAATACAGAACAAAATAAATATATAGATCACTGTTTTTGTGAAGAGAATTTAAAAAATGATGAGTCCAATATAGTGATAGAGTGATATAAAATACAAGGATTCATTGCTTCTGTGGAAGAAAGGCACAGTGAAATGTTTTTACATTGCAGGTCTGGGTGGTAGAAGGTTCAATGAGCTCCTGAGGGTTCTTGCAGGGTAAATTAGGGTCTTTGTAGTTACTCTGTTTGTGGGGTCATCTGCTGCAGGAGCTCCAGGAACAGTTCCACCCGTGTGAGGAGGGGAGCAGTCTTGTCAGCGCGCAGTAGCTTAGAGTACACACTCTTATAAGTCTTTAACAGATCCTCGTCTTTATTGCTGTTGTGGACAAACAAAATCACACAAAGTAGGTTTTGTTCATGGCGAACATATAACATGCAATTGCAGGTCATGGTATAATAATAATAATAATAATAGATGTCATTTATATAGCGCTTTTACAGACAAATAGCTACACACGCACAGATCTCGAAAATGCAGATTTCTGCAACGGCAGAAGTGTAGCAAAAGTCACGTGTAAAAACACATCCAATTGAGAGGCCCGCCTGAGTTGTAATTTATGCTTGTCTGTATTTTCAGCTCTTGCAAGCAAAATACTTAAGACTTTTAGCCATTAATATCCACGTACGTATTTACAGATTTGTCTACACATTTACAGATCTATGCAGCATTCACAGATTTGTCTACACATATACAACTCTCAGACGCTTGCAAATCTGAATACAGACGGATCTTTTTTATACATTTACAAACCTGATTACGACGCACGGATTGAGATACAGATACACAACTCTCCACACGCATTTGCAAATAGTTTTGCTGCAATAATGACCCCATAAATAATGACCCCATACAGGTAGTCTTGCTACTTCTATATTTGTGAAAACAATTTGCAGTGTGATGATTTGGACCCTCGGGGTCAACCTTGGACTGTTCGAGCTTAATATGTGTGATGATAGTGTTGAAATAATCATATTTCTATATAATGATTTGCATAATTATTGTTTATTGATTTCCATATTAGTTATTGCAGTGACATAATCATCTTAATCATATTTGAGAATATGATTGGCACCACCATGTCTGGTCGGTTATAAGGGTTAAATGTATGACGGTTTCACTCAATTGCTTCATCGCTATCACCTAATGAACATGTTGGTGCCTGGCTATAAGTATTCTGTGAAAGGCCTTGGACAGGACTCTCAACTTAGGTAGTGGTTGGTATCGGTTGGAGCATCCGTTGACAAACGAGTTATATTTCCTTAGTCAATGTTTGTGTTATGATTAATTCTGAATAAATTCGTACTACCTGCTTACATACGAAAAGAACTCGAAGGCTGTTTTCTTCCACATTAGGCTCACGGAGAGCCTGCTAGAAGAGAATCAGGAGTAGCAGGGATCCTTGCAGATTCTAATAGTGTTCACGATTCTTACTCTATTTCATCTGACAGGATTAACTTTAAGTTTTTTGTTTATTAGGTGCTTGGACTAAAAAGGTTCAGAAAAAGATCCACGATTATTCAAATAAAAACACTTTGTAAAGCTGTCATAAAAGCGCCGTACTAATGAAGGTTTAATATTTTGTTCCGATGTTATTGTTAGTTCACATTTGAAATAGCGGTGACGACTGTCTGTATTTCCTTTCAGACTATTATTATACTGTATGATGATGTAATTTAAACGTTTTTGTTCCTACAGTTTCTATCAGAAATATCCCCCAGTGAAGTTCCTATCAGAAAAGGATCGTAAGAGAATTTTGGTAATAGTTTGACTGTTACTGCCTGCACAAACACGCTCACACAAACACGCATGCACATCAGCAAATGAACAAAGCTTGCATCTCTGCCTTGCATTATCAATCGATTTCACACCAGATTCTACGTCCTTGTCTCCTGGGTGCGTCACTCAGCCAGTTCTCGGCATACAAAGTTTTTTCATAATATTTAAGTTAAATTTTCTCATTCCCTTATTTTTGCTGTCACTAATACTGTGTATTGATTGTATATTACACGAACATGCAATGATACTTTTTTATTCGGTTTGCCGTGTTTAAGCTACTGTAGCTAATCTTCCAGTGTAAATTTGCATGGTAGTATGCGGGGAAAAAAACTGATTTGTTCATTATATAAAATAGCAAAGTAGTAGCTAAGAGTAGTAAATGTACGGCCTATGGGGTATATAGAAGTCACACAGACATGTTTTAATGGTGGGCCTATTTGGAAAAAATACATTTTATGCATAAATAAGTTGGCTCATTTAAACTTTCAATGCTAAGCACAAGTACACACCATGCTGTTTGTGGAAACTAATGGATCTATCTCGAAGATTCAAAGATTTCTAAAAGAAAAAACACTATGCGTTGCCCTTTGATAGGCTTAACCGGCTCTTATGAAGTTATTTCCTGTGTGTTTGTCTTATAGATTACAGGAGGGGCAGGCTTTGTGGGTTCCCACTTGACCGACAAGCTGATGATGGATGGCCATGAAGTGACAGTGGTGGACAACTTCTTCACGGGGAGGAAGAGGAATGTAGAGCATTGGATTGGCCATGAGAACTTTGAGCTCATCAACCACGATGTGGTGGAGCCTCTATATATTGAAGGTAAGCATTGAAACGTGCAGAAACGCTCATTACACATGCACAAAATGTTTTCCTAATCTTAGCCTATGTAGTAACTGGCTGCCGCTTGCTTAATGAGTCTGCTAGCTACAACCAATTTGTTCCCCCTTATCTACGAGCCACACATTTTGTCCTTTGTATGTTTGTGTCTGCAAGATGTCATATCTGTCTTGGTATTTTGACAGCTATTTTAACCTCATTCCAGATCATTAAACTTGCCCCACAGTTTTTTGTTGTTGAACACATATCGTTTTGGAGTGTCAGCAAAGGAAACTTCACCTTCAACTTTTAAATGGAACACCAGTTATGTTAGTTGATGATGAACTCATTAGTTGATGTGATGAGGGGTGGGGGGCATCATCATCTTTGTCAATTCAGTGCCTATGATGTTAAATGAGCCTTAAATGGTAGGTGGCATGAAACACATTTTATAGCACTGGTAAGGGAACTATTCTGATCAGATACAGAAAAGACAATCTGCCCGCTTGACAAAGTTCACTTTCCAGCTGCATCCACACTTTGGCTCTATCAATACTATAACATCAGTAGTAGTGATAAGTGTCTTATTAAAGCTATTTTAAAACCGTATCTTACCAGATCTATTTGATGATATGTTCCGACATGCTTAAATGTATTTTAAGTGAGATTTATAGCTTTAAGTTGCCTTTTGTCTGATTAACTGAATTATAACTGTTATAATTATAATTGGATCCCAATTGAGACCCATTTAACCCCAGTGCCAATTCATTTGCATGTAAAAAGTAACTTGAGTTGACAGTAACATGTAGATTTTCATGGTCTAAATGGCACAACAATACTTCGTCGGTCTTCTGATGTCAATCGCTTTGATTAATTTTCATCAGCCATCTTACATTAAATACAAAAACGTGGTACTGATTGGGTTTACAGTCAGCATTTGTGTTTATCGCCTGGCATCTAATATCCATCTAATATCCAGAGTAGGGCCACTGCTTCTAAACCTTAAAGGGTTGAATTTTCTCAATTTGACTTGGTGATTTTACCCTTCTTTACATCTAAATGCTTTTCAGGCTCTTATCTTTGTCTAATTAGGGTTAGGTGGCATCAAGCTCCTGAAGAGAGTAAGTGTGTGACTTTGTAAATGTGTGCCTTTTAGGTCTGGAGTTACTATTACTTGCACGTTGTTTTACACAATAACGTTCTTTAATTACTTATTACCTTCTTTAATATTAAGCCACTGTCGCTATGAAGACTGATTGTGTGTATGCATTTTACATAAAGCTGACCCTCAAGACAATTTTGCTTCGATTATGTTTTTCTTACTAGTACTATAACTATACTTTTATGGAAAGGCAAAATGTATACTGTAATTCAGAGAGAAATAAAGATGAATCAATTGGTTGAGTTTGATTTTGGTGCTTCAGCCCAGTGAAAGAAGCTTATTAATTAATATTTCATTGTTATTCTTCACTTTTGTTTCTCTCCACAGTAGACCAGATCTATCACCTGGCCTCTCCTGCCTCTCCTCCCAACTATATGTACAACCCTATCAAAACCTTGAAGACCAACACCATAGGCACTCTTAACATGCTTGGTGAGTTAGTTGCACATTTTCACAAAATTCTAAAGATATATTCAGGGCTCCAGACTGCCATCAATTTGATGGCAAATGCTACAAAAATCTGTACACTGCCACTAAAAAAACATATTTGGTGGCAGTGCTGCCACTTGATTTTCGTTGGTGTTCTTCTTCTGCTTCTTCTTCTTCTTCTGATTATTATTATTAATAATAAAATCCTCAAGGCATATTTTAGTCAAACAGTTGGCTGATTTTGTTTGATTATTTATTATCTTCTTTTGAACTACCCACTGGCAACATTTCTTTCTCTGCCTCTCGCGCGGTATAGTATAATAAAAAACATACTGCCACTCAGCAAAATCCTTGGCGCCACTCCAAAGGCCTACATTTGTCAACTAGATATATTAATACAAATGCAAGCTTTTTATTTTTATTTTAACAATTTCTGCATAAATAAACATTGAATTCACACTCTAATGTCCTCTTTATTCCAAGCAGTGAATCTTTTAAAATGTTAGAATCAGGTCACGTTCCTAGCGGGGACGACAGTTTGTCCTTTTGTCTGTGTCCATGGCAACTTCCCAACCATTATCTTGCAGGCAGATTTGATTGGCTGGGAGGACAATAGCTTTAATCAATAGGCTGGCAACCAAGTCAGGCTCAGGCAGTCTTTTGAGATGGGTCATCAAATATCAGGGGATAGCAGAGCCCACCAAAGGTCAAGTTCCCCAATGCCACACTAATCTGATGATCAGTGTTCTCTTATCAGCAAAGATCAGACTTTAAGTGCATGCCCCAAAATTGGATGGCCTCTGCTTGTATACTCATGGATGGTATGCGCACAAATATTCCATGGACAGTGTCACCGTCATTTAACCAAATGTTGCCTCAAAGTTTTCCTCATCCATTAAGAGCTATTTTTGTATTTGATAGGCTGGTAATAGAAGCCAAGATTAGCCTGTGGAAAACCCTGCAATTTTTCCACATGTGAACCATCATGCGTCCCAACAGAATTATCACTGACCAATTGCTGTTAACAAGAGAGTGCTTTTTATTACATTGTATGTGTGTGTGAGAGAGAGAGAGAGCGGAGAGAGAGCAGAGAGAGTGAGAGAGAGCGGAGAGAGAGAGCAAGAGCGAGAGAATCGAGATCCAATGAAGTGAGAGCTATAACATTGAAGCTAAGATATACTCTTTAGTGTAATGTAGTGAAGTAAATATGCCTTTAAAATCATCAAGTATGTGCCTGGCTATGCATTTACTTCAATTAAGAAGTTCAATTTAATGGTGCATTTACAGAGCTGTGGATGAAATCATGTAACTAATTGCTTTGCAGTCTCACAAAAATGATAACTTATGTAAGTAAGAAACACAAAATGTTTAAATTTGAGTGAATTATACAGTTCACTAACTATTCCCAAATGTCCTTCTTTTATGGTGTCATGATTGTGAAACTACACATGAACAGGGAAGTGGTTTGGCAAACTAACCTCTAGTCCACAACTGCTGCTCTGTGTGGTTAGCCCCATAATCTTTAAACTTTAGAGTAATCTTCCTTTGAATCTGCCATGTGTTGGCTTGGTTACTTATATGGTAGATCTGGTCTCTCCCCTTGGTCGCTGGTCTTTCTTGGGTTCATTTAGTCTGTTTCTTAATCATGATCTTTTTTACCCGCTTGAAAGTTTAGATCCCGGGCTTGATAGATTGGGTCTATCTCGTTGATTTTTCAGACGGTTTATCTCGTTGATTTTTCAGACTCTAGTTCTCACCGAAGATGAATATGCAGTTCTACATATCAATTACATTGATTAGGTCATGAATATGTACAGCTCACTTACCCTGTGCTTAAAGGTGTAATGATTTTGTTTTGTTTTGAGTGCCTTGCTTTAATTCCAGACTTCTCATTACACTTATATCATCCACAGGGTTGGCCAAGCGTGTGGGTGCCCGTCTTCTGCTGGCTTCCACATCGGAGGTGTATGGAGGTAAGAAATATTTACACATATACTGTACTGTACACACTCAAAAGCATTGACATAAAACTAATAGGATCTCTGCTTGATGTTATCCTACAGACTGCTTCAAAGCTTTACAAATCTTTTGGACAAAGGGTTTCATCTGTATGTGTGCTAGATCTATATCCGCACGTTTAATAGTCAACATCCCATCTAGGAAGAAAGTTGCATTCGGAATGCTTTTAATCCCAGACACCAAGAGACCTGTTACTATTAAGGACAGAGCAAGTTCCATTACATTTCACAACTGCCACTCCCAACAATCTTTTCATATTACATTACATTTCAGTCAGTATATCCAAAGCGACTTACAAAAAATTGTGCTTTCAACAAGAGAGGGTAAAAAAAAGGAATGTAGATAAAATAAGTGCATCCCTGACCTAATCACCTAGATAAGAGCTAAGCAAGTGCTATATTTAACTTCTGGATACAAAACAGAACCATCGCAAGCCTAATACAAACTATTTATTAGCACAAGCAGTTACTTCAAATATAAGTGCAAGGCAGATGCAACATGTTACATTTAAGAACTGAAATGGAGCCGAAACAAGTGTCTTGAAGTTTTGACTGAAAGTGTGCAAAGACGTGCAGCTATTGATGTATTAACCATTAAGAAATATTCACTGAGCTCCCTTGCCAGCAGCAGGTGGGTATTTCGTGCACTGTTAGTAGCATAGCAAGGTGTAGAATGTTATAGAACACATACATTGACAATATAAATGAGTGCACTGGTAATATAGGCTGCAAATCATTTTTAAGAGATGCACGTTTTAGGCTTTAACGTTGTTTAAAAACTTTGTTTAAAAAATAAGTGCCATTTGACAAAAAGTAGTGCACATAGCTTCATACCACGCCAGTTCATAAAGATATAGCAATATATTGATCATGGCACCATTAAAGATGAATTATTATCATTACTCATTTGACCTTTTCCCAGGCAACGTCAAAAGCCTCGAACAAATCGAAAAGCCCAAACCATACAGTAACGCCCTTTGAACAACTTACTAACAACCCAGTAACTGATTTAATAATAGTAATCCCACTCTAGAGAATGTGCCATTTCATGGCACTTTGTCTAAGCTTATCAATTGATTGAGTTAAATAATCCTTGCAATTTTTGGCAATAATTATACATTTCAAGCACTTTGTTTTCGGCCTCTTCAAATTATGAAAAATCCTAAATGTTTCTGTTCCCTCTTTAAGTACTATCCAAACCGCAAAGCCACAGTACAAGAAAATTAAAAGACTTTACTTCGTTCCCTTTTACCATGGCATTGTCTCTTCCTGTATATGTTAATTGCTTTGCTTTTGTTTGTTTTCTTTAGATCCGGAGGTGCATCCCCAGAATGAGGAGTACTGGGGCCATGTAAACCCTATCGGCCCGCGAGCCTGCTATGATGAAGGCAAACGAGTTGCTGAGACGATGTGCTACGCCTACATGAAACAGGTCTTACAGGCACTCTTTTACATTTTGTGACATTCATGTGCATTACCAAGGCCATGTTTACATGATGCAGGTTTTTTTGGGGGTGCTGGCACTTACACAAATGTACACTCCATGCATGTCCGCACACACAAAAACACCCATAAACAAGCCTCCTCGAATGTGACTATTTTAGTGGTGCTTCTGATTTGTTGGGGAAGTGGCACAAGTATTCCAGTGGATGCCTAATTTATTCCAAGGATTTATGGCAGTTTTCTGCTGTCTGATTGATGACCTGCATTGAAATACAGCCTTGTGATATCGTATCACTTTGCAGTATAACGTAAAGTGATAAATGGACTTAAATCTCTCTCATTTTGACCTTTTGAAGGAAACATGTCTAATGTGTTTTAAATTCAGTTGATTAATAAGCTTACACTCTTCCTGTCAAGTGTAAGAAGACTCAAATTCGATCCTACTCTTATCAAGTTTCCTGATCTCAGATTTAAGTCTGTAAGTTGACTGTGGAACTCATTGGGAACTACGCTGTACTATGATACATGTCTCAACCTAATCTCTTTCTATTCTTGTGCTTGCTATTTCACTTGTTTTCATTTGTACATCCATACCTTATACCATGGACATTTAATGAAGATAAGTCAAAAGTAAAAGCTGCCTAATCTAACAAGCGCGTTGTCCTTTCAGAAGCAAATTGGTGACCAGTTCTAAATTGTGAAGTTATTTTTGGGATGGATTGGCGGGCTACAGAAAAATGGCGGCTGTGTCATGGTATTAGCTCACATTCTCTCAGAAGTTCTGCTGATATTTACTCTTTTTTTTCTCAAGTCTTGCTGACTGACAGCAGCCTTTGCCAATCTGATTTGATTGTTGTCTTAGGTCTTTCATATTGGCAGGTGATATTTCTTTATCTTTTCTCTCTGTTCCTTCACCCTCAGTTTGTCATCAGTTGTTCACCCAGACTAAGATGAATTCTGGGAAAATGCTCCGCCTCCCGTAACCAGCTGTCAGTTTCCCCGGCAGCAGGATGTGAATATCGCAAATTACATCTCACCCGCCCCCTAAATTAAATTTTCTGTGACATTTAAATGGTCTTGAGTATAGGTTAGGCCGTAAGTGGAAAGGTATGTTTCTCTCCATCCCTTTACGGAAGGCAATCGCTGTTAAAGATGACAGGCAGCCTAATGTCCACTTATTGCCTTTATAGGGCTGTACGCGTACTTTTATAGGTTGTAGCACCAGTGCTAGCAAGCTACAAATTTCAGTAGCACAGAGAAATATTTAGTAGCACACACAGGTGGGCAGATTTATCAGTCAAAAAATACCTAATTTACCTTTTTTGTGCACCTTCAACTCTTTATCTCTCTATTACCTTTTTTTGTGGGCATTTTAATATAGGCTACTGTAAGCATGTGCAGAGCCAATATGAATAAGAAAAAAATCCCAATATTCTTCTTTGGGAGGCCTTTGCGCGGCACACTTCATTAACATTTCCCGTGCACACTTTAACCATCTTTATCTCTCCTTCTCACAACTTTTCCCCCCTTTCTATCTATCATGCTCAAGTCATGCTAAGAACACTGCAGTGGATCACAACACAACCAGACCCCCTGTGACCTTGCTATTCACATCTAGAGGCTCTGTAATGTTCAACACAAACACACACACACACACACACACACACACGCGCGCGCGCTGAACCGCAGTGGCCAATTAACCAAATCTAATTGCAACGTGTCAAACATGCGCCCAGCTAGACCCCCCTCTGACATGTCGACCCATCTTACCATCAGATGTCCCACAGGTCCCTCACCTCCCCTCCTTATTCCCACACTCCTACTCACACCCCCCTTACTATCATCATATAATCTCTCTTCTACTTTATTGACCCTTACACTCCTCTCCTCACACACCCCTATCTATCATCACCTACGATCCTCCTCTGTTGTACTTTATTTATGAACCCTGTGGGTGTGTGGCTTTGGTTGACTGGTCAAACCCAATGGGGAGATTTCACTGAACAATGTTTGTAAGTGACTCCACCAGGAACTTGTCGTTGACTTGAGTTAGATGAAACATTTGAGTTGGATGAGCGACCAGTACTATTTGTGTTTGTCAATTAGAAACTGACCGTCACAAATGGTGGAAGTAGCTTACAATTGCCTGAAGGAAAACTCCATAACTGTAGATGATAACACTGATATTCAAACTCAGAAAACTTGTATACTTGTTGTATACTTATTTTTAGTCCTCAGTAATCACATATCACTGCTTTGTTAAACAGGCAATTAGAGTCAGCAAAAGCCTTTTCTACACATTTGTAAACTAACCTGGCTATGATCCAAAGGCTATGGTCCTTTGCTCATTGGACCTTTCCTGCTATTAGCCTGTAAAACAACAGTTAACCACTGTTTCATCCACCTCCCTGCTCTTATTACAGGGTTGGATTTGTCTTAAGCTACTGCAGTTGCCCTACACACACACTGTGCTGCATGTGTGTCCCATCGTGGTGCGATTGCGTACACTTGGGGGCAGGATTTGTGTCTGACGAAGTGACGGGTTTGCTGTGGCCTTGTTTGTCGTAACGGATTAATGATCATTAAGAGAAAGATTAATAGGCACCCACAGCGTCATAGAGTGAAGACCAGATTGTTTTGAGTTTGCTGATAAAAGAACTCCCTGCAACACATACACACACACACCTAGTAACACAGCAACACCCGCCATTCAGTGATGTGCGTACACACACTCAGTCTTTTTAATTTTGTGTCCACTACCAACACAGCATACCGAGGTGTGAATAGTGTTTGTCTTTTCGTCACATGGGGAAAAGGTCCACTCCACTTTATCATGCTATTATGTACTATTTTTAGCAAAATAATGATATTTGTTCTTTTAGGAACACTTACATAAAAAAAACCTACTTATGCAAGTTTATTCATATATTGGTCAAACATTTTTAAAAATAGTACCCCATCTATTTGAAAGTGAAATGGCAGTGCGGCAGAGGTGGGACTAACCTTGTCTATGTAGTGTCATGTCCAAGGGAAACCATTATTTTCTGTCTGATAAAAAATGCATGATTACACATTGTAATACTGTGCTTTATGGGCACATTTATTATTTTGCTTTGTTTTTTATACCTCCTATTCAGCCATGTGAGTAATTGTCACTTTTGTCTCTAATTCCAGAACCCCCTTTCCAGCAATGAGTTTTTGAAAACACATCCTTTATCCAAGGACAATCCGTCCCTTGTTGTTTCATTGAAAGAATGATCCTACAGTATTGCACCTGTTAGACAATACCTTTATGTGATATGGACCTCTTTGAACCCTTTGATTCAGGGCGGCTGCCATACTTGGTACTTGGTGGTTTTTCCTTTTTGAAATTATGGCTGAGAGGGTTCAGATGCCCATTAGTCTAATTGTGGATTTCTGGAAAAGAAAATGATCTATATAATTATACGATAAGCTTCTTAATTGACTCGGTGACATGCTCAATGTTTTTTTGTTAATGATGACCCTGGACTACACCGTAGTTTTTTACACGGGTGTCATTATTCATTCTGAGTTTGATAAAAGCTCATTCATATGTTAGGCGTTACTTTAAGCTTAATTTGTTACAATTTCTTTTTTTTATCTTAATGGAATTGGATTTTCAATGTCATATTTTGAAGGGGACCTACTATAACACATTTTAAAGGAAGTGTACTCTGTCTGTGTGTGTGTGTGTGTGGGATGTGTGGGATGTGTTTGCCAACACCAATGCTCATACAGTCCCTCCAGTCGATTGATGTTTGTAGATGGAGTGCATACAGCTTGTAGCATATATGCTGTATAGTCATGTTGTGACTGAACTTATGTTTTACCCTGGGAGTTTTGTCTACAAATAGGATGGCTTGGAAAAAGAGAAACTTATTTAAATGTATGTTTTGTTTTGTTGTGCAGTGGTACCAGATGTCAGAATTGTGAGAGGATCACGTTTATTGAATGAAGATCAAGTTGTTATGGTTTGCTTTTCATCTTTGGTAAAATATGGATCTGTTTATCTTTACAAAAAGCCATGAAGTGTCATCTTATCTTATGACAGGGCTATTTTTTTACCTGTATTTTGAGTCAAAAAGTGCCATCATAGTATAGTAGTTTTAAAGCGCAAACTTTTGATAACTATTGACATTTTTCTGACCAAAGGGCAAACCAGGGCTGTTTTGATCATTGATCATGACTGCTACTTTATTGGAGTGTTATGTCCTTTACTTGTAACCTCCATAGCTTATAGTTCTGGAACTTTTTCATTTCCTTCCTAAGCCCCACGTGTATCACCACTTTATTCTTCTGCTGTACGTCGTGAAGTAGGACTTATCCCTGAGTCTCTTTTAATATCCTGTCCCTTTGTCCACAGGAAGGGGTCGAGGTGAGGGTGGCGCGCATCTTTAACACATTTGGCTCGAGGATGCACATGAACGACGGACGCGTGGTCAGCAACTTTATCCTGCAGGCTCTTCAGGGAGAGCCCCTCACTGTATGTAAACCATAGAAGTAAAAAACATATATAGACATGTTGACTAAATAAACTGGTAGATGCCTTGACTACAATGGGCCAGTTTAGTCCCACTGCCAGCCCACAGCTGCTTCTTCTATGAATCCCAATTGACTATTGGATTCGGTATTGGATCGATCACTGACACCACCTTTTTTTTCTCTTCTTGTAGGTGTATGGTCCTGGATCTCAGACCAGGGCTTTTCAGTATGTCAGGTAAGCCAGCTTTTCATTCAGCATGTATCTACCTTTACAAATCTCGCCTACATTTTTCATGCCGCATGGACATTGTGAAAGCTTATTCAGCTCACAACCAAACCCAACTACCTGTTGGTCAGTCTTTAATGGTTTGCTGCTGTCAATCTCTGCCCATTTATTGAGTGAGTATCAAAGAGCATTTTGGAATTTCATATTTTGAAGCTACGTGTGCTGGGTTGTATCAATCCTGCTGCTTTCAGATATGGATGCTTCATAGTGAAAAGGCAAAGTGAAACTGTGTGTGTGTGTGTGTGTGTGTGTGTGTGTGTGTGTGTTTGGCTGCTGTTTCTTTTTCCTATTTTCTTGGCAGAGAGAGAGAGCTTCCCTCAGAAATGTGTTTTTATATTTGCCCCGTAGGCACAGACCTTTAGTGTCCTTTTGCCTCTGATGCTGGTGGCTGGAGGCGTGGTGGAGTCCCGCTCTGCCATTTGAGGGGATTACTAATGCTTTCGAGTAATTAAGTTTGGTGCGTTTCAAAGGCGGAAATGTGCACTGATTGGAAATGCGATGGTGGTTTTTCTTGGTACAGGTTATATATACTTTGTGGGTGTGTGGCTTCGGTTCACAAGTGTTTTAAAGGGATAAGATTTTGTCCTTTGAAAGGTAATAGATATATTAAAATATCATGCATGCACACAAGCACATACAAATACCAACTAAAAAAACAAACGTGCAGGAATGTCTGTTTCTTTGAAGATCACTTTCTCCTCAAACAACCCGTGAATGTGTGTGTGTGTGTGTTGGTGTGTGTGTACGTTGTTGCAGTGTTAGCTGTTGTGTCTGTTACCTTTTAAGAAACCTTTAATCAAGTCCTCTTTCATCGGCCGCTCAGTCTGATGTTCTCAAAGGAGCGTAGTGGGAGGGAGAGATCAGAGACGGAGTGATATTTAGAGCGCTCCTATCTCTTCAGAGGAAACATTTACCTAGTGCCCTCAATCACTTTCATTAGCCCTAAATGAACAGTGAGGACACACGACCTTCGTTTAACCTCTTCTTCAAGTTGGACTCTTGGTGAAGACTTTCTGTGACTTAGGCTAAATGAACCTCATGAGCTGTAATATGTGTCGGAACGAGAGGATTGTGTTTTACAATGTGCCGCTGTTCAATCCTTCAGTCCTGCATGTACAGCGAAGCAGCCTCCGTACCCCCCCTGAGGAAGCCCAGATACACAGTCATCTCGTCCATCTCTCGGCTCCTCCGACAATCTTCCTCCCTATACGTGTGTGTGCGCGCGTGTGTGTGTCTTCAAGCTTCCCCCATTGTGACCTCTATGGTACTATTCCCCGTGGAGACGGTGTTCCCACCGGGTTTCTTTCTGATGGTCTCAGACCAACATTCTCTCGCGTGTTCAAAGGAAAGACGTCCACTCTCCTTTCTTTCCCCCTTGCACCACTTTTCTTTTTGAATACATTCTGCATGTTGTTCCCGGTCTCCTTTGACTCCAGTGTACCGGCCAGATAAAGCTGCAGGCCCTCTGTTTGATGCAGGTGTTTTTCTTTGCTATTGTTGTTATGGTGGCAGTGCTTAACTCTGCTCTCTAGCAGATGTCAGGCCCTAAATACAGAGAGGTTCTGCTTTACAGCACAGTAGTGCGTTGGCCGTATATCTCAAACTGTTCCCCTTTTTCTTGTGGATGTTTTCTCTCCCTGATTTGATTTATTCCCTTTGTCTTTCCCCCCCCATTCATGTCATTTTAGAGGGTGTAGTGAAATTGGGGCAAAGCCGATTACATTAGCCCCAAGGACAGTATTAGCATTACTCTGCCAGGGCACTTTTTCCCCCCTTTACTGATCGTTTTTATTCAAAATGTTTTTACTCACGCTGCCTATGGGTTTTGTAGTATTCCCTACACAAGGCTGTCCTGAGAACAGTATTTACAGTAAAAAAAAATAAAATAGATTGTCATATTTGTGGTGGGTCATGGAAATAATACAAAATGTCATTGTTGGGTGAATAGAGCCCCCCCCCCCCACACACACACACACTCACTTTTTAATAATCAGTTCTATTTATTTCCACAAATTTCATCATAGACAATGGAAAAAAACATAAACAGTTAAAGGACGTCGCAAAGTGCTTGACGTTACTCGTTTAAGTAGTGGGTAATTGATGGTCTTGGATCATAATGTCTGGTGTATTTTCTGGCATGGCTGTAGTGTATGCAACCCAGGTGCTTATTATTGAAAAATAGCTCAACCTTTCAAGGTCACATACAGTATACTTAGAACTGGAAATGAATAATAATTCATTTTATTTAGTTTTGTGTCAAAGCACTTTACAAAAATTGGTTGCCAATTAATTACACAGAACAAACAACGAACCAACAGCTATCAAACACAACACTCACTGAGTGATACCATGGCAGACAATTTGCACCAGACTTGCCCACACACATAGGACACACAGATCAGGTCACTGGTAGGAGGATGGAGCATGTTTTTTTGATGGTGGGAGGAAACCAGAGTACCCAGAGGAAACCCACACAAACACGGGGAGAGCATGCAAACTCACAGAAGGGCCTTTTGGTGGTTTGAACCCAGGACCTTCTTGCTGTGAGGCAACAGTGCTAACCACTGAGCCACTGTACTGCATTCTCTTTTACCATTTGACTGCTAATCAGTAAAGAAATACCAATCCCAGTTTACTGTAAATGTCAGAGAAGGAGAACAAACAGCATTCTTCTACCCGCTGGTAGAATATAATTTCAACAGGAGGCTTTGGCATGCAAAGTGATTCAAAGGAGAGGCATACTCTCGCTAGATGTTGGTTCTCTTGATAAAAGATAGATATCACTTTACTGCATTCATTACCAAATTCTCTCGTTGCTGTCAATGTCAACATTTATGTAGGCTCCTTAAAGGTCCAACCTCTCAGGAGGCTTCATTATATATTTTTTTGTGCATGAGATTTTGTGGTTTAGTTAATCACTTAATAGTAACTTTTGGAATTTACATTTGATTATAAAACTATTATAAGTGTTAAGAAAAAAGAATCGTTTGAAGTGCCTACACCAGCTTTGAGTTCTTAAATTGGCTTACTGTTCGGGAAATTTTGGAGAAGAAGAAAAAAGAACTACCTGAGGTACCAGATCGCCCATTGTTTACC
This sequence comes from Galaxias brevipinnis, assembly GCA_036023535.2. NCBI lineage: Eukaryota > Metazoa > Chordata > Actinopteri > Galaxiiformes > Galaxiidae > Galaxias > Galaxias brevipinnis. Next base: position 2,038 of record JAVQIZ010157921.1, on the reverse strand, counting down.
TCTGCTGTTCCAGAGACAAAGATTGCTGCACCGTGCCACATGTAATTTGTGTTCTTTTAGGCTTGACGTGAGTCGACCATCATGGTTATGAGCAAAGCTCCCCAGATTGGTGGGCTGCATTTTTTTTTAATCTCACGACAGCAATGAGTTTCCCCTGCTACCTAATACCCTCTAAAGCTTTGTGGCAGTGTAGTTATTCCGTGCTGCCTGCCCTACATGTGTTTAGAGCGAGTTCCATACACACACGCTCACACACACTCGCATGCATGCCAACGCACACACTGTGTTTGGGCTGCTGTGATCTTTTCTTTTGGGCCCACACACAGATACCTTTAGAGATACTGTGTCACACTGGCACACACTATACACAGCTAGTTCATTTACACGGAACATTTCAACCTGGAATTACTTCAATTTTTTTTGTACAAACCAATGGCTAGGGGTAAATGGACATGTTTGAAAAATTGTTTTCTTTTGGTCCTCATTTGTCTGTTTTGTTTGTTTTGGTGTAGACCTGTGATGAAACATCGTATCATCTGTTTTAATACATAGCAGCTGGGCCTATATATTTCTATATATTATATAATTTAACTATTTTTGTAACTTCATCAAAGTGACAAATGCATCACAACCCGTCAAAGTCGGAACACATGAAAGCCCTTTTCTTTGGTAGTATCTGATATCAGTTTGTTTGCATGTTTGACAGATTGCAGTGCTGACTTATCTAACGGGGGAAAAAGGCTCCCGCACCCTGTCTCTACTAGCGATCAAAACGATTTATTGGAATGCAGACCCAATTCGTTGCTCACATCTCCAGGCTCTGATAGAGTGTGCGCCCGATGTCTTCCTACAGGGATGTTGCATTATTGAACCCCCACACAAGCAGGGGCCTGCTTGGCGCTCTGACAGCTTGCAGCAGATAGTAGGAGTAAAAAAAGGCTGCGTAGGTTAGCGTTCACTTATTTCCCACTGGATACAGCTCAAGAGAAGCCAGGCTGTGTGTCTTTACTCTGGCCACTAGCCTGTCGATGCAATGTGGGGGGGTGGAGGTGCTTTGCTGTGCTCTGTCCATTTAGCCAGGGCCCCCCTATCGCAGCATGCGTGTGCTGGAGAGCCATGTGTTTGTCTTGGGGCTGTGGTTTGACATGTGGAGGAGTTCTCATGAGCAGCCACCAGAGACAGCAGTCCCCCCGCTGTGCTGGGAGTGAGAGGATGGGAGAAACAGTGTGGAGACCACTTTTAGAGACCACTCTTGTGGCGTACACACAGACGTAGGTTTAATTGGCCCCTGTTGAACGTGCAACGAGTTTCTTAAAAGCCTTGTGCTCGGTAAGCAGGAGCCATCTTTGTTCTCAGTGATTTTCCCATGCGTTAGCCTGGCTCAGCTCCAGGGCTTGCATCGGCCTCACTAATGATAATCACACACTCCTCTCCCTGCAGAAATAGGCCATACTTTTACGACGTCGTATTTGTAGGCTGGTTGAGATGGCGTAGGTAAGCTTTAGCTTTTGAAAGTTTTGTTCTGGGAACGGGATGCGCTGTTACATGATTGCCCTAAATGTATGTTATATTCTTGGCCTTTAACGTGTCATTACGACCTGTCAGTACCTGTTGCTACTGATTGGTGCATTTACGGTGAATGACAAGGGGATGAGAAGAAAGGGAACTTTCTGATGGTGAGCAGACAAGAGGGAGTGTGCAGCTGAAGCAGCTAGTGGGGGATGTTCAGGAGAAGAGAATAACCTTCATTTTTTTTCTCTCTCTCTCTCTCTCTGCAGTGATTTGGTGAACGGTCTAGTCTTGTTGATGAACAGCAACATCAGCAGCCCAGTCAACCTTGTAAGTGCTAGCTTCGCATTTAGAAAACACTCTGGTCAAGCAGTGATTTAACACGTTTGTGCTCTTTTGCTGGGGATGTTGACCAGCAAACTGTGTGATTACCTCTGGAAAAACGACAGTTTGATTGTGTGTGTGTGTGTGTGTGTGTGTGTGTGTGTGTGTGTGTGTGTGTGTGTGTGTGTGTGTGTGTGTGTGTGTG
>JAVQIZ010157909.1:0-18701 GCA_036023535.2 Galaxias brevipinnis | reverse complement strand
ACACACACACACACACACACACACACACACACACACACACACACACACCAACTCTTTCTTTCAGGCTCCGAATTAGGACACCCGCTCTGAAGACGTAAGGCTGAAAAGGAGTAAGCAGTGTCTTCTAAGGTCTCCTAGTGCCATTCAGACACGGAGTGGAGCGGGCTCCTCTTCTCCTCCCAGGAACCCCCAGGGCCTGAGCGGTGCACTGGGTGCTGTCACAGCCCCACCCCTCACTGAGCTGGGATTCCAGACACTTCAGTGGGAGAGCCAGAGTGGGCCTGGGATATCAATATTGCATGGATGACTCATGCTAGCGCTTGATACGCCACGGTGGGACTGCCACTCCAGAAACCACACCATTTTATCAAGACTTTCATGCCAGTACTTAGTACCTCGATCGATTAGATGAGCTTTCCAGGTTCCCCCAAGAAATCCTTGTGGGTATTTTAATGTACTGTGTCAGTGTTTCCCAGATGGATATCATTTAGGTATTACATTTGTTTGCTGTACGGCTGCTAAACGTTTAGTGGCAATCTTTGCATAATAATTTCTGCTGTCACTAAGTTGACTAGGGTAAATGTATCCAGTCCTAAGTGTTTGTTGACGCACAGCTTCACTCTCCATTTACACAACAACTCAACGGAGCCACCTAAAACAAACAAAGGATCCTGAGAAAGGAAAAGCCAACTCAAAAAAAGAGAGGAGGAGCAGAAAAGAGACCTCGGCTCAGTGAGGCCTGGAGAACCTGCAATGCGATCCCGGTGAAAAGCCACCCGAGTGGAAAAAGGAATTCAGCCGCTGGTCCCAGCACTGAGCAAATGGAAGTGCTGTCATTGAGCTTCAGGTCTGTGTTTTATGGGTCTGGTTTAATATTGCAGGAAGTCAGTTGGCGGTTCTCCAGACAGACATTAGACGATGTTACGGTCTGTCTCTGTGTTGGAACACCCCTACCAGCACAAAGTCAGCTCAGCTAGACCCTACTCATCAGCTAGCCTAGTTTTCTGAGTACCAGTGGGCTTTTTCTGTGAGGGTGTATGCTTAGGGTATGCCACCAATACCTCACAATTATCACTTGTCTTTTATAGCTGCTGCTAGCACAGAAGGCGACCTTGATTTACTAAGGTATTATTACTAAGCTTTGGAGAGGGAAACCCTGTAATCTTCCGCTAAAGCTGGCTTTGCCTGCCTTGCCATATCTCGTCTGAGAGAAAAAGCTCCCATAAATTATCTTGTCTGTGAAACGGCTGGGGCTTACACGGCAAGACCTAATTCACACGGCACCATAGACGCTGAATCATAAGGCGGCGTTAGAACACAGAGGACGCCGACCAAAATATACATAGTGGAACGCTGAACAGCTCTGTGAATCTACACTGGGCCTGTCTTATTGGCACAGGCCATTGTATTCAAAGCCAACACATCTCCTCCCTCTCCCTCTCCCAGTGTGCGTAAGCCAGCCCAAGGTGGAGCTGAATGCAGGTGCTGACTTGTGCCACAAAGGTGGAAGCAGCGCTGAAATAGGTTTGCCGAGCAGCGCGCGGAAAATACCAACGTCACTCTGTCAGGGGGTCATAAGACTTCCCTCGTGACATCTTGGAACATACCATCTGTGGCCCCTGTCGGGTGTCCCATGCGTCAGGTAGCTTTTAGCAATGGCGGCGCCTAATCCGAGTCCCCTTTGCTTCTGAATAAGCACACGATCACCCCCAGCCCCTGTGACAGCACAAGGTGACACGAACCATCTGTGCGCCACGTAAAAAAAAAAAAAATACATTCCCACTTTGAATATTCAAATAGTTTGAAAACAGGATGTGACCTCACTCACCTTTCTGCATAAGTCATTTGTCATGTCATGGCAGTGACCACCAGGACGTCTCCCACATACACAAGGCTAATGTCAGTCAGAGTCAGTCCACGGTGGGCCCTTTGTGGGCAGTACCTCACCTGAGCTGTGGGAGGCAGTGTCCCTCCTCCTCCCTGGCCGGCTCCGTCGGGTCAACGGGGGTCAGGATGCTGATGTCATCACTCGGCTCCTGGTGCTCTGTCATCATTCTGGGCCTGAGTGGACACAACATGCAAAACAAACTGCATTACAAACCCATTTGTGAGGGTTTAGCAACATTGGCAAAGAGCGTGTCTGTAAACTTTCACAAAAGCCTTCATTCCTCAGGCTCTAAATAATTTCCAATAAGTAATCTTTTAGTACACATAGTTTTGGAATGCTTTTTGGACAGTTATGAGTATGCTCCAGAAAGAAGATTCACAGAGACACATATCCCACATGAATATTCGCTCATCTCTTTGTGATGCCTAAACTTGGGAACATAATGTGGGCTAATTTGGTATTTTACGCATTCCCCTCTCTCTCTCTCAGATTTCCACTCAACATGGAACATAATGTAGCTGCAGGGAGTAAATGTTGTGGTGGAGATGTTTTACATGGCAGGTGTACAGAAATAGTAGGACAGGAACGGCTCAAAGAATTGCCCACATCAATCACAGATATACGGTGGTAGCTGATGTATGGAATGGACTTTACCAAGTGTCCACTATATTCCTAACTCATTGTTGAAGGCAATGGAGGGGATAGATGTGCGATTTCCAGAGAGAACACGGCGTGGAGCGGGCGCCAACGATAAAGACAAACAAAGAGGGATTAGCCATGGGCAGATAGAAGGGTTTGCATGGGACAACATGGAGAGTGTGGTGGAAGCCATTGTGTTTCAGACACAGAGTACACAGGCCATGGGGGGGGGGGGGCGGCCTCTTGTTGTGTTGCCTGGATGACGTCCACGTCCCCCTCCGTTAGAATATATAATAAATATATGATAGATATAATAGATAGCCTGCATCACAGACAGCTAGTCCCACCTGAGCTCAGGCATCAGAGAGGCCAGTGAAAGGAGTCTCAGTTTGTTGAGCACACAGACCGTCCTCCTAATTCACCACCCCATCCAATCCATTACTCTAGCAGGCCATGGGGCCAGGAAATAGGATTATCTAGTTGGGGTAACTGTAACTTTGGCAGATGCTTATTGATAATGTAATGTTTTCTAAAATAAAGAGTACGTAAAAAATTTATTACGAAAAATGTTTACTGACAAAAAGGCTACCAAATTGGAGGGTAGGTGACACATACGGGAAAAAGATGTGAGAAGTGCTATGAGCCACCAGATAAATAAAGAGATACAACCATTACAGCCTGTAGTATATACGGTAAACAAAAAGCTCCTGGAACATGTAATAAGCTATTAGGGTAAAATGCCAAGAGCCTTATTAGACACGCCAATTCAAACGTACGACAAGAAAGGCCATTGTTCAAACTCTATTCTCCGTGTTCAACAGTGACAACTGAGACTGTTGTTGAACACATGCACTGAAGTGGGTAGTCAAAAATCCCACACAATTCCTTATCTTACCGCAATGCTGTTGCCCTTCTTCCTTTTGCTATGTTCAGTCTTCCATAGGTAAATATGCAGTCTTAAGGATTGAATCTTGAAAATTGCAGAGGTTGAAAGAGTAAATTGGAGCTATGCCCCCTACAGGGGCTGACTAGCTCTTACAGTAGCGTCTCCGTTCAGGTCCACGGTTGCCGTGTGTAGAGACACTTGAAGAAAAGGTCCTTCAATTCGCTTCCCCTGTGGTTTAGGCGCTTATATCTCAAAACTCTATGTCTATCTCCATCTTGGTACTTGGCAGATAGAGTTAAGGTTCAAAGGGAAATGTTGGTTTGTGTGCTAGTTACAAAACAATATCACAAAAAAACCCTACTTTTTCAGATTTTTCGTCAGTCAAGATGGACTATTCTATCTAATTCAGCCATCCAGCACGTTGTGAAGCGCATGGAGAGAAGACCGCCTCCACCTTTTCACACTTCCATGCAGCATACCCCGACACAAAGGAGAAGATCATTGTGCTCCTGGAGGACATTCAAGCTGTGGCTCTGGGAAAGCCTTGGGCTAGGTGGGTGGCGGAGGGCCCAGCTCTGACTGCAAGGCTGACAAGCTGTGCTCACTGGGAAGAGAGTCCAGTCAGGAGCTCCATGATGGCCTGGTGGTTGGCACCAAACACAAAGGCACTTCTATGCCCTCCCTTTTCATGATCTCATCCAGGGGGAAATGGAAGGGTAAAACGGTAGTCCCAGGGCCTGTTACATAACAGAGTCAGCATTCTCCATTCCTTGCCAGCTTGTACAGATTTCTGTCTTTTTATGCCGTAACCACGCAGACAGATTTTTTTTTTTGAAATCACTCGAAAAGCAAAACAAATCTTTAAAAGGCAAATTCTAAAAGTGTATGAGCCAGCTGTACGATTACAACAGAGGTTGACTATTTCAGCCAAACTAGCTCCCTAGTCAACAGCTTTCAATGCCATCCTTGTGTAATCAAATAGTTAGCTTTTTGGTGCTGTCGCTAAGATAGTTGGCAGTAAACACTTGGTTGGTAGCAGAGGTAACCAAGGCTCACATCCAAGATGAGGCTATTTGCAAGTCTGCTAGTAAAGTCAAGCTGGCAAAGGATTCTCAAAGGGTTTCATGGTCAGAATCTCATTGCGCATGCTATCCTTGAATTGGCCAGGGAATCTGTGGGTTTCTGTTTCACTTTTAGAACAAATCCCACGGAACATGACCTTTTTGTTCATACAGTTCATACATGGTCCGGGAAACTGGCAGTCGAGTTGAAAGAAAGAACACTGCTGTTTCATGGTAGTGAACCTCTATAATAAACCTTGGAGATAGAAACTGCTGCTCCAGGTTTGCGCCAGAGGGAATGGATTCAGAAATAGCCTGAACCTCTAGTGAGTTTTAATTATGGTGTGTGAAAGTGTGTAAAGGCTCACTCTAGCACACAGTCACATACAGCCACTGAGCATGCGGGTCTTTCTCTGCGTTGCCATGGCAACATCCAGTGAAAAGGCCATTTAAGTGGTGCATTCACTTCTGGGTGTTTACGGAGTTGAAAGCAACCACACCTTCCATCATGGTCAACTGAGTCCGTCTTACAATTCTAGTGCAAACACAACTTATAGGGAAAGGGCATACTATTAACACAAGGTCAGCAAACAGACCAGGAAGCCTTGAAAGTGTTGTGAAACAACAGGTAAATTGCAACACAACTATGTCTATCTTTAAGATGCTACAGAATGTCCAATTCAAGGGAACTCTTAAGTGTAGAAAACAACAAACGATTTAAATATACAGCTCCTACAATTAATAATAACACCAACAAAAGTAGTTAGAATTTCCATGTATCCAAATCCAAACGTTGATAATTATGCCGTACTATTTTGACCAACCTTGACTTCTGCTCCTAGTGCAGCTGTTCTGTCTTTGGAGTCACTTATATGCACAGATAGCAAACCCTCCATTTTGCACTGTTGAACCCTTTTGCTAGCAGAAGCAGTAATCCGATGTTGCTGCTGTTAAACAGGTACCCACATCTATCTCTGTGGCAAAGCATGACAGCCGTTTTCTGTGATAACTGGCAAATCTAAATGGCTCCCTGTGGAGAATGAAGAGGCCCAGTTCTCGTCCTCTGGTTATTAGTACATTAGTAAATATGTGAGTGCAAAGGAGAGATAACAAGCTATTGTTTGTTTGAGTTGTCCAATGACCACTGAGATGCATTTCCTCCTGGGTTTATTGGATATAGGTTTTGAGCTGCAAGGCAGTTTATACACAAAGATTTAGATTACATTTGAACACTTGACGTTTAATCAATAAAACTGTATGAAAAACTGCGGATTAAAACACGTTCCCTTTGGACATTATACTCCCTTTGCAGAACTCTCTTTATATTACATGTGAGGTAGACGGAAGCTGAGGTCTGCAAAGCCTGTACCTACTTTAGGGACACTCCCCTACCTTGCTGCTTCCTGGTGACCCACTATCGTCTACGAAACTATGAAAGCAAAACCTCCAAGTGCTGATGTCCTAGATAGGGCTGCAAAAACCTCTCTCCCTGTTTCATGTCAGTAAGAGAGGTTCTATGTAGGGCTAATAATGTATTACTTTGAGTCAGACCAGTAGTGAATGTGAAAGGGAGTTGATTTAAAAACCAACAACAAACACAAAAACATCCATTGTCCCCCTTGGCCCCCAGCTCCAAATCCAAACAGCGACAGAAACGGTTTGGAACTTTCTCAATAGGCCTCTTGTTCCTTTGTCCAGGGGGGGATCTGACCGCTTTGATGCATCATGTGCCGGTGAAGGGAGTATCCCAAACATGGAGGACATAACCACGTTGTGCTCCAAAGCCGTCTGCCAGAGACCATTCAAACCTACTGGGCTCAAAACTGGAAACAGCCGGCACCCAGGCACAGTGTAAGGCTAAGTGCCGCATACTAAAAAAAGCCGGTTGCTTGCTGGATACACAGAACGTCATCAGTGTTATTACATCTGTGAAAAAAATATTGGTGTATTACGTAAAAGAAATAGAGAACACATGTTTATAATTAGCCTGTTTCCTAATGGGATTGTTCTATGAATTACAAGTAACTACTTCACTTTACATATTTGTATGCAGAATAATACTTTATAATATTTTTTATTATCTAAATTTTAATTTAATAATAATATAATATGTATAGACTGTATTGATCGTGAACCGTGTAAGGTTTAGCCAAAGCTTATATTCTGGATTTGCAGACTTGGGCTCTGCGGTGGCCAAGGGGGCCATCGATGGTGGGAAATCCCCAGCAAGGCATTAGGCTCAGTAACTATCCACGTCACATATAATCCAGGTACAACGAAGGCTATACTTTACTATTCAAAGCATAGTTGGTGATACCAGTACCAATCTTATGCAATGTACCCTTAAAGAACAGTGCCTGTAACAAGGATGCAAGTGGTGAGAATGTAATGTTCCGCCCAAAATTGGCTCTTTTAGATGTGCAAAGCAATCAATTGTCAAATCAAGAATATTAACCTGACAGTTGTGTGTCAACCTTTAGGTAACCAAATGTTTACATTTAGAAAATATGTGGTACATAAACTAATTATGGATGGACAAAAGCATCAGGGAAAGTATCCATAAACTGAAACTTTACAAAATATAAGTTATCAACATAAATATAGAAATATTAAACACAAATATTATAAATATTATATTATAGACTTGCAGTTATAAAATCTGATTCTTTGGAGCAGCATTTAGGCTTTAGATAAATTGGACTTTAACTTTAAAGCAACTTTAAAAGGGAATAAATTCTCCTCCAGAACTGATAACATAATAATTATCAACAATCTAATAATTGCTGTAAATGGTATGTACGCCTATCTGTCCCATCGTGCTGTTGAAGAATCTTCCTCCAGCTCCCTTCAACCAATGACATAGTAAGTGTGAAACATCGCGTGCTAGCTATAGACTACTTTCCATTCCCCAAGAAGAAACAGTGTGCACCATCAATAGGTGTTAAAAATATAGCATCACTGTGATAGGCCATTAAGCCCAAATAAAATAGCACCTTAATACATTGTATCTCCTCACTGCATTAACGTTTATCTGTAATTATTGTCACTGCCAAAATGGCTAACGGAGTTTATGGAAATATGTGTAATAACGAGGTGTTATAATGATGTAGACCTAAATAGCCACTCCAGAATGTATGAATCGAACGATCGATTAAGAATTCTTTACAGCTGTATTTCACTTCAACCAGTTCTTTGTAAGGCGTAGAATATAGGTTTCAATTAGGTGTTCCGAGATTCGCTATCTGTTCAGTTGTTGCCTTACGGATGTTAGGCATATTTCTGGTGGCCATTCAAATTAAAAACATGCATATATACCTTTAATGTTCCGTTAGTTTAAATTAAACTGAATCTCGGAAATAAACCGCTATAAAAGATGCGCTTGCTATTGGCATCGACAGAAAATCGCCCTACCTTCGACGCTACGACGAGATATCTTGCGTACAATTCATGTCCACGGATTTAGAAAACTGAAGGTCTGGTCGACGTCCCCATTATATTCAAGACGTCCGTGGGTAGAGGTACAGCTGGGTGTGAAAAGGTTAGTTGGAATTGCCGATCTGTCAACCCAGAAAGGACGCCGACAATGCATATCAAATTTCCCTTGCCAACTTGTTGCGCTGGGCATCCACGGGTGCAGTGGGCTGTGGCTTATTTACAACTCCCGCCTACTGCATCCATTTTTGTGTTTCACGTATCACGTTCATCTCTAATATTTTAGGACTTTAATTTCTCACTCAGTCAGACTATAAATGCAGCAGAACATTAACATAATCATGACTACCCAATAGAATAATTTAATTAAATTAATACGATTATTATGATCAAATACCATTCAGACGCAAATCATTTACAATAAGCTGAAAGAAATTGTAGTATTTCAAGAAAACGGGGGATAAAGGCAAATGATTAATCGAGGCAGAAGCAAATATTTTAGAAATGAATGCTGTTCATTGTAGTTCACGTGTTTTGCTAAAGCAGTCGTGCAGAACGAACAGTTGAGCTGCACTCCCCTTGTCCACACTGCTGTTAAAGGGGCCCTTGTATCCTAAAACTAGTATTATACCTAAACTCAAAATCTATGCCTATATATTTAAAAAAATACAAACTTGGCCACATAGACTATTAGGAATATTTTCTATATTTAGTTGATATATTTATCACCATAAATCTAACTAATCTGAGCAATATTAAACTGCTGTCTAACACAGAAAAATTGGTTGTAGGCTTTATTCCTATAGGCTGCTTCTAACCAACAGTTAGATTTGATAAGAGCACACCTGATAAGCAGTGTGACAGAGCCACCATGTGTCTAACATGCCATACTGCATCATAAGTGCAGTACACCTGCACCAGTGGGTTTTCAATTGTCATGAAATGTATGCCAAATTAAGTGCACATTCAAATATACAAACCAAGCACACATATGTAATAAAAAAGCTAAAACAGCATCAATGTTGATTAGTGAAAGGAGACACGCATACAGGGACATGAGTGATTGTCTCATAAAAAGATTTATTTTTTGCCTAAATGTACAAAGGCAAGTTACAGTATTGTATAAAAAAAAAACGTGGCAATGTACAATTTACATAAGAGAAACCCTTGGGGGAAGGAGAGGACAGAGTGGGGGGGGGGTTGGGTCGGGAACAGAGTGGCAGGGCTGAGAGAAGGAGAGGACAGGGGTGGGGGTGGGGGGTTCGGGGATGAATGCAAGCAAAACATCACGATAAAAAAAAAAAAAAATCTGTAAACATCTTTCGTTTCAAGTACCGATGGACTGATACCGAGCCACTGCTCCAGGGCTGAGTGATGACAGGGAGGGTGGGCAGGGGGTACTACAGAGAACAGGAAGAGGAAATACCTCACAGGAAGATTCCCTCCTCCCCCAAAGGGAAGAACACAAGGAACAAACTATCCCCTTACTGTCGGAGGCAACGCCTCATCCACAACTATGATGGGAATGCGACCGACAACTCACACGTTGCCGTCAACTCATTAAAAACAAAATGTCCTCGATCGGGAAAAAAAAGGGGAATAAGAAAATATAAGAAAATCAAGCGCTTTTTCTTCTTTAATTTCAACAACATACTCGCCATAGCTGGGTGCCTCAACAATGAGACATAGAACAGCTCAAACTGACATTATTACTATAGTTTGACAGCGTCAACTTATTCAGATTAGAAAGTGTTTTTAAAAGCCATTTAAAACTCTAAAACCTGCCTGTTAGCTTGCCCAGAAAAACAACAACAACACAAAAACAAAAAAGAACTGCATAAAGTAGACGCTCTATGCTGTAAATACCTTTATGTTAACTGCTTCACATCAACTAGTACTGTGAGAGAATTTTGAACAGTGCACCTTTCAAAACTTATTTTTAATAATATTTAAGAATTATTCAGATTCTAGGGCGAACATAAATTACCGTTTGATAAAAACATCCGGGAACAGAGATGGACTCTGTGAATGGACTCTAAAGGAGTCTTCAGCTCTTCAACTGTTGTTTTTCATAATGGCGGCAATGAGGTTTTATTTTAGGCCCCTGGCACACACACACAACCACCCAAATCCCTTGGCTATGCTAAATCATATTTATGTATAAATGAAAAAAAAAAAACAACGGTCCAATTTATTTGTTCTGATTTGCCATGTTGCGCTCCTACGGCACGCAGGCTCCTAAATGGGAATAAACGGTGCGGCGGATCAGATTTCCAGATCTCACACAGTATGAGTGCTGTGCCGAGATAGATGGGCGCCATTAATGGAAGAGCAGACGTGCTGTCAGAATCTGCTTTACAACGCTCCACTAATTCCCTGCCTGCCTATGTGCTTTTCTCTCTCTGTCCATCAAGCCGGCCAATAAATAAAAGAGCACCGCTGCTTTAGAATCCGTGCTGTCTCTACCAATATCTCATGACGGGAGGAAGCAAAGAGAGCGCTTTAATGAAATGTGTCATTGGGACGCGAAGGTGGGCGGGAGGGCTAACATGGCCTTTTGAGTTGGAAGGTCTAAGGACAGACTTAAAGGGAAAATCAGGGAAGTCCAGAGAAAGAAAAATCACAACACTTTAATTATAAAGCTGTTACACCAGCTACAATTTTTCATATCAACAATAGTAGAAAAAAAAAGAGAAATAAAGGCTAGCAGACAAAAATGTAGGAAAATTTCGATAGCATCCAACAACCTTTTTTAAAATAATTCCGCTGTACAATATATACAGAAACGTCGTGTTTGAGTGCGAATACAAGGGAGCACTAAAGGTGGCAGGGGGCAGAGCAGGAGTGAAGAGGGTCCTAAGCAAACGTCCACAGTTCACTCTGTAGAGGAGGACATAGTGTGCCGTTAAACACTGACACAACAGAGGGGTGATACGTTCAGACGTGTTTGCTCTCTGGATCAGCACAGGCACGTGCAGACCCCGCCCTCCCTTTTCAAACCACAGGGTCCTCCGTATAAATAGGTGGCTGGGGAGCTGCCTGCACCCTGCAGAGCCTAAGACGCCTTGGGGAAGGAGGAGCTTTGTAGAGCCCTAGTTTGCCAAGGGAAGTGCCATGGAGGAAGCAGTGTCCAGGTCCCTGCTGATGAGGGTAGTCCTCTGCTGCAGGATGGGGGGCGACTAGCAGCAGCAGCAGCCCAGAGTGAGGCTGGGGGATTCCAAGGCCTCCGTTCTCAAAGTCCACATCAGGTCCTGGAACTTTCCACCAAACCACCGGTCCAAACATCCAGTTAGGAGAGCTGGCCTTCCAGTCAGAAGATGGTGGATGCCTTCACGCAGGGCCGTCCGTTTTACAATCCTGACCTCCCGACTCTGATCAGCACATCCTCCATCTCCTGAGAGCCCCCATTTGCTGCCTCCGTCTGCTCCACCTCTTTGTCTAGCTTCTCTCTTTTCAAAGCCAAAGTCCTTCCACCAAACAAAGACTGCAGCCTTTCTCTGTGAAGTCAGCTGGCGGAAAGCTGAGCTCTGTGCTGGGAGCAGTTAGCGGATGCACTGGTTGGTCTTTCTCTCCCAAACTCAAAGCCCTCGGCATGTGGAGATGTTTTCCACAGCTGCCGCCGGCACCACGGGTTAGAGAGGGGGGGGGGGTCGGTCTAGAAGCACTAGCATTGGCCAAAACATGAGAAAAAACGAAAATAACTAGAATCTGTGAACTTTCAAGACTTGTGCATTGGAACAAAGGAAATCTTGTATGAAAAAAGAAGCAGAAGAGAAAAATCAACACTGGATAATTTGTGTATTCTATGAACTCAAGTAGGCGGATGATGACTTTTCACAAAAATCAAGAACAAAACATTGCGACCTCGATTGTTTGTGGTCCTCAGACAGAACAGCTGGTGCTGAGGGTTGTTATTATTTGGGTCAGTGTGTGGATGTGGTGTGGAGCAGCATCAGCTTGCATAGGGAGACCAGAGTGTCTATGGAGTGCCCCCCCTTCTCTCTTTTTCTCTGGATCAAAGCGACAGTCCGACCCCCAAACACAAACAGTTGGACAACTGGTCCTTTGCATTGCCTGATGTGTCATCAAAGTCAGGGGGCTGTGACCAGGTGAACAAACGCAAGGCATCGCCCTCAGAACAAGCTGCGACACTGAGGCCGTGCCCAAGCATACATCCATATATCCATGTAGTTATTTCCAACACAATATCCAGTTTCTGTCCTCCTCCTGGGAAGCAGCAGCCACCATGGGTCAGTCTGTCCAGTCCCCCTGGGAGGGTCTCTCAGCAGTGCAAAGGAGTGTTGGAGTGGCTCGCTGCCCGGCTGTGCGCTGCCAAAGCCACGAGGGGTCAGCCATCGAGGTCCCCACCCCCCCCAGGAGGAAGCCGTGCCGTGGGAGCGGGCCGTCACAGAAGCTGGGGAGGAACCAGCAGCCAGGACACCCGGGCAGACACAACTAAACATTACACAAACACCATTAAACTGATGTCGAAAAGAAACAGGGAGCTCCACACGCTTTCTCTGGGGATCCCATCACATGGCCAGGCTCAGCCAATCAAGACTCCCTGGGGGAAAGAGCAGAACACACCGGATCACACGTTAATCCTTTGGTGACACCTACCTATGTCTGCTTAACAAGAACAATAAGAACCATTCAAAGGATAACAACAGACTTCTGAAGCACACAGCCGCTAAGACCTAGAACAGTCTGCATTATGTCCACTAGAGGTCAGTGCAGACAGCCATGTGGAATGGACAGGCCTCATCTACCCACTAGCTTCCCTTCAGTGGGTTGATCTAAAGAGCACTTGTTTTCACCATAGCTGAATGACAGTTTAGCTAGCAGCTCCAGGTCTAAAGCCCATTGTTCTGGAACATAAAGGGAGTGTCTGCTTACCATTCTCACCTCCTTGCAGGGGGATACATGGAGGGGGCTGAGGCCTGCTGACTGGCAACTATGGCTGAGGAGGAGATACCTGTTGGGGGAGTGGACCACATTATTACCCACACACGAGCAGTTCCACAAACACATACCACTGCTCCGTCACCTCTATGAGCCCGTTCACAACACATTGAATGCAACCCCCTGACCTAGGGTTACCCGTTAGCTGCTGCAGCGCTGGGGCTCACCTGCGGCGTAGGACAGGTCGTACTGGCCTGAGAGCAGCGGGTAGCCCAGGTGGTGGTGCGAGGGCATGATGCGCTGCGAGGGGGACGAGCGCGGCCGCTCCATGTCCCGCTCCCGCTCCATGTCGCGCTCCCGCTCGTGGGGCTTCTTCTCGGCCACGGTGGGCGACTTGCTCTTGTACTGGCTGGCGTGCTGGTGGAGGATGTCCAGCGCCTTGGCCTCGGAGGACGACTTGCCGCTGACGGTGGGGCTGGCGCGCGACGCCTTCTCGCCGCTCTCCTCGCCCGGCGGCAGCTTGTTGCCGTAGGGGGAGAATGAGTAGCCGGCCGACAGGTAGCCTGAGGGAGAACCACAGGGACGTGAGGGGCAGACACTTTGCTGCTGTCACGGTCATGTCCTTTAGAGACGTTGGCGTTGATTTACTAAATCAGTATACAAACAGTCCAGGTAATGAGAACGTAAAGGGTTAAAACGTTAGGGGGAATTCAGACAGAGAGGGGCCTTACCTGGGTAGTTCGGCATCATGACCGAGGGTATGTTTCGGTAGCTGGGGTGGCTGGGGTCGAAGCCCTGGCCGTAGGCGTAGGCTCCGTGCATGTAGGGCATGTAGCCCTGGTGCTGGGCCAGGGGGGAGGTGAACTGCATGTGGGCGCCGCGCTGCTCTTTCCCCCCCACCCGGTGCTCCTCTGCAGAGGAGGAGGTGCGAGGCTCGCCCGCCTCCTTGCCCTCGTCCTTCAGGGCGCCCTCTTTGGGGCGCGGCCGGTCCTCCTTGCCCTTCCGCTCTCTGTCCCGCTCCCTGTCTCGGTCTCGGTCTCGGTCTCGGTCCCGTTCTCGGTCCCGTTCTCTGTCCCGTTCTCTGTCCCGTTCTCTCTCTCTCTCCTCCTTCCAGCGCTCCTCGTCCTGTGGTTTCTGGGCCTCAGGGTATTTGTTGGGGTAGACGTAGGGCCATAGCCGCGAGTCAGGCTCCTGGAGAGAGGCAGACAACAATATTAGAACAAACGTTTACAATGATCTCATAAAAACCCACATCAACCACAGAGTGCATCAATGAACAGGAAAACATTTTCAATGGCTCAAACATAACATAACATAAAACTGCCATCTGACTCCAAATCATAAAAATATAAAATCCATCGTCATAATGGATGCGCCAGCATGCAGTTAAATATTCGCGGAGTGGGCAAAGCTATCTTTCATAACAAAATAGTTGTGTTGTTTCTAGAAGCCGCTATACCTGTCTGTACCACATGGCCTGCTCCATGCTAGAGGGCCTCCCAGACTCCATGCCGGCTTTGGGCTCCTCCTTCCCATGATGCCCCCCTTCACTAAGCTTCATCTTCAGGCCCTCGCTCTGCTGGGCCGGTGCCTTGGCGTCCTCGCCCTTGGGCATGATTACCGACTTTGCCTGCTCCGACAGTGGGGCCGACTCCTTGCCCTTGCCCTGCCCGGGGGCCCCTTTCCCCCCAAGGTCGCCCAGGCTGGGGGCCTTGGAGAGCGTCGGGGGCACGGAGGCCTTCTGCTTCCACTCCTCCGGGCCTGCCTTGCCCCCGTCGCGTTCTTTCCCCGGGCCATCCTTCTTGTCGGCGTTGGCGGCGCGGTGCTGCTCGGCCACCAGCCTCTGGCGCTCCTCGTACTGCTGGCGGTAGGCGGGGTTGGCGCCCATCAGGTGGTAGGCCTGTTCTTGGTGGTAGGTGTAGGGGGGCACGTAGGCGTACTGGTTGTAGTAGAGGGGCTGCATGTACATGTTGGAGCGCTGCTGGATGACGGAGGCCTGCTGCTGGTGCTGGGGGCCCAGCTCGGGCTTGCGCTCGTCCGGCTGCTCCGCCTTGCTGCTCTTCTCCTCCACTGGCTCGGCCTCCTCCTCCTTCTTCACCTTGACCTGGGCTCCCTCGGGGTGCGGGGGCCCCGCGGCCGCAGACAGGCCCGGACTGGGGTTGGGGTTGGCGTAGTTGGGGGAGTAGTAGGCTTCGTAGCCCGGGTAGTAGGGGGGCTCCTTGCTGGGCGGCTGGGCAGGGAACAGGGCCTTCTTGGCGCCCTCGCGGATGGCCTGCTCCGCCTCAGACTTCAGAGCCTTGGCCCCTTCCCCCCGGCCCTCGCCATCCTCGCCGGCGTCCGAGATGTCCGAGTAGGCGGGGCTGTTGGTCTTGACGGAGGAGTTGTCCGCTCCGTTTTGAGTGACCACGTGGAGCGGGGTGAGGGGCGGGCCGCCGCTCTCTATCCGGCTGGCCACGCCGATGGAGGGGCTGGGCGCATTGTCCGAGAAGCTGTAGATCTTGTCGGCCTCTGCCTTTATGCTGGCCATTCGACTTTGGTGGGGGTCTGACGAGCCGTTGAGGAGCCCGTCACTCTTGCTGCCTGGGTCCGAGGACTCTGAGTAGGGGCTTTTCCCCCCCTCCGGCTTCCCACCTTTCTGTGGCCCCTTGGGGCTGTCACCCTCCTTCCCCATATCCTTCTTCTTCTTGTCTTTCTTCTTCTTGTCCTTGGTGGAGCCCGGGGCCAGACTTGCAGTTAAAGGGTCGCCCAGCACTGCAGAGGGTTTGGGCTGAATGGCTTTGAGCTGGGGGCTCTTGGGGATGGCCTGGACCACAGAGGAGGGCCCCAGGGCTGGGGGCGCTCCCGGCCCCCCGGGTGGGAAGCCTGCTGCCTGGAGGGAGTAGAGCTGTTGGGGGGGCATGGCTGGGGCAATGGGCCGCGCTGCTTTCAGGCCCTTCTGGGCCAGCTTGTCCACCTTGGAGCCGCTGCTCGCCCTCTTGGCCTTCTTGTCGTCCGTGTCCTCGTTGCTGGCCTCGTCCGTCAGACCGTCCTCGCAGCCGTCCATCATCACCTCTCCGTCCACCTCACCGCCCTTCTTCTTAGCCTGCTTCGGTCCGAGCTTCCCCGTCGAGGGCGAGGGGCTCTGGGCCTCCAGGCCCCGGCCTTTGGGCGTCAGCGAGCGGGCGGGCGACGGGCAGCCCTTCTGGGAGGAGATGGTGGCGGCTCCGTTGCAGCCGCCGGGCTCCGGGTGCAGCGTGGAGTCCTCGCCGTACTCACTGTCGCCGTCCAGCTCCAGCTTGACGTCCTCGTCGTTGTGGGCGCGTGCCTGGTGGTACTTGAGGCCGTTGACGTGCTTGTACTTTTTGTTGCAGTTGGGGTGGGGGCAGTCGATGAGGACGGGCGACGGGCAGTTGCGGTCGAGCGGGGGCGGGGCCAGCGGCTCCGTCTTGATGGCGGGCACGGGGAGGGCGCCGTGCGGCGGGACCACCACCACCCCCCCGCTGTTGGAGTTGGTCCTCATGCGCTTGCTGCCCTTGGTGTCCTCGGAGCTGGAGTTGGGCTCCATGTCGGAGGCGGGCTTGCTCTTCCTCTTGCCGGCTGACGAGGGGCTGGCCTTCACGTCCTCCACGGTGCTGTTGGGGGGCGTGCGGCGCTCCGACGACGTCTGGCTGCCGCGCCGGCCCTTGCTGTTGTTGGAGGCGGCGGCGCGCGTCTTGCTGCTCCCGCTGCCCTTGTTGTCCGAGGAGTTGCTGTTCTCGTTGACCGGCGTGTTGCTGTTGGGCCGCATGCGCTTCCCCCGGCCGCGGCCGTTCCTCATCTCCAGGTCGCTGGTGGGCGACTCGCAAAACCTGGGAAATATGAGAGAGAGAGAGAGAGAGAGAGAGAGAGAGAGAGAGAGAGAGAGAGAGAACACAACACGGGATGAGTTTAATGCCCTTCAATCACACCAGAAACACAAAACACATCCAAACACAAGCTAACCATCTACTGCCCCTTCGGCAAAGAACTAGAGAGACCCGCCAATCTTTTCAGCTGCAGCAGCAACAGAAAGGCCACTAGAGAAAACAATTTCAATCCGGCTGGCTCTATAAAGCCGGTGAGCTAATGAAATCTCCGACGGATTTATTTTCTCACGGCTCGGAACTGGGCTTTTTATAACAAGTGAGAGGTCCCCGCAGTGTCTGGGATCCTGATGGCCTCTCGTTATGGGGACCTCCGTGCTGACAGGCCCGCGTGGTTCTGACAGATGGCCCAGTCCCAAGGGGCTGAGGCTGGGTTAGGGCCCGCTGACGAGACCCACCATCTCAGGCAGAAAGATAACATCCCCCTCTCTACAACCGCCAACAGGGAGATGGATGTAGCTGGAAGACGTACGAGAGAAAGGGTGCGTGTGCGTGTGCGTGACTGTGTGTCTGTGTGTGTGTGTGTGAGTGTGTGTCTGTGTACGAGTGTATGTGTGAAAGAAAGTGAAAAGGCACGGTGGGGATAATCAGAGTGAGGGCGTCAAGTAAAAACAATAAGGGAGTGCGAAGGAGGAGGAGAGAGGGGGGGGGACAGCCAGTAGAAGGGGAGCAGAATTTGTCTAATTATCACCCAAAGAAGGGTCAAAGTAGGTCCAGTGTGAGAGAGAGAAAATGAAAGCGTCATCTACTGTACGCTAGCAGAATAACATAATATGGTACAATCAGAACTCCCTCAAGAGGGACGCACAAAGCTGTAGGCTAGAATCAACAAACAAGCCTTGGGCTTGCCCTTTCCACCCTTCCTTTTGGCAATAGGCAGGAAATGTGTGTTCTAATAGTGGAATCGTTTTAGTCTTATTTTTTATTTTGTTTGAAACTATTTAAAGCACGTCCCACATGTGACACTGCCTTTTTTTATTAACGCTTTGAGTAACAACAAATAAGGTAGCCTATAGCCCTAGTCACAATAAGAAAGTAAGAAAGTCCCCCATAGCCCTTTTATCAATAAGTAGCCCAAAATATAAAACTTTGAATTATAATAACATCTTCTTTTCTACTCTTCATGCTTTTGTAATAAATATAACTGGCACTGCATGAAAAGCACACCTGAGGATGTCTGAAATATGGCTCTGCTGAGTGCCACACGACAAGACCAGAGAGAGCAGTGGGGCTTTGGCGCCAGCCAGCATGAAACATGGAGCAGTGGCAGCATCAACTGAACCAGCGGCACACAGCGTAAGCCCAGAGAGTGGACGATGGCAGATGGCACCGTCTACCACCTGGCTGGGGACTGTGGCGTCACTATGAACATCTAAATCACTTCACTGTAAACATACGGATGTCAACATACATAGTCTACATGGTCAGATGCTAAGCACTTCAGGCAGACATTGTTTTACCGTCATTGTGTTATTTAAATGATCACGCTGGTTGTTTTTGGCATAATAAAGCACCTTATCCCGTGGATCTATTTCTGTGATATGACGAGGGGTCATCTTTTGGTGCCATGTCCCGGTAGCTCTCTATTTCAGAGAACATGATATGGAGTTAGATTCTGACCTAAAAGCTTCACCAGCCTGCTTTAGACCAGAGCCGGAGAACACTAGGGCCAGACTCATCTGAGCTCATCACTACTGCAGTGCCACGCAGAGGAACACTTTACTGCAGACTGGACAAGTCCACACAGATCCCTCTGGCCCTTCATCAAACACCGTTAGAGTGCGCGGCGTTCTCTTTATGCAGAGCGTGATAGCTCCCGTCCCCGTCTCTCCCCCTCTCAGGACGCGGTGGTCGTGTTTGAGGAGTCTGCTGTCTGCCACCACAGACTTATGAATAATACAAATCACCAATAAAACACCACTTTCTAGTAGAGCACAAACCCCCCCCCCCACCAAAAGCACGGTGTATCTAGTGGACTGAATGGCCACAGTCCTCAAAGCCACACTGCTGGT
>JAVQIZ010157857.1:0-10888 GCA_036023535.2 Galaxias brevipinnis | reverse complement strand
TAACAAATATTCCCTTGGCTTTCTAATTGGTAGACTGGACATCCTCGCCACAGTTGCACTTCTTGGAAATATCTCAAATCAAGGGCAAAGGGAATATAACTTGTTTGTAAATGGACCCTCCGATACCAACCACAGCCTAAGATGAGAGTCCTGTAAAAGGAATTTAACTGAATATTGTACCCAGGCAACAACATGTTCCTGGCTTAGTATATACAGGTGATGGCGATGAAGAAATTGAGTGACACCGTCATACATCGCCCTTAACAACCGACCAGACATGGTGGTGCCAATCATATTCTCGAATATGATTAAGATGATTATGTCACTGAAATAACTTAAACATGGCAATCAATAAACAATAATTATGCAAATCATCCTATAGATATAGGATTATTTCAACAGCAGACACCAGAAACAGGGACAATGTGCCAAGTACGTCACCACTTCACGTTTGCCTCAGACATGGTCCATGAGTTCTCATGTGTGGGCGTTTAGCACACATTCACCCGATGACGATTTCGGTGAGGAGGGGCGGGTGTGAACAGACGGTGGCAAGTCGGGCCTCCAACTGCCACAGAGGGATCCCAATTGAGCCACACGCACAGAGACACTGAGGTTCCTAGCTGGCACTGCTGCGGCTGTTGATGATCAGGATGACGATCCTCATAGTGACGATGTTAGACTTGGCAGATGCTCTGCCAAATCGAATGATCTAATATATAATAAAAAGAAAGAAGCATCTGGAACTGTTGACGTGCCCTCTACATCCGGGGCACGGGAGGCCCTCGTGGTGTTGAGGATGTGGTCTGGGTTGCACTACCCGAGCAGAAGGTCAGCGCTTGGGTCGTAAAGGGGCCATGCCTTCCATTTGGTCTGAGGAAGAGACGGCCAGTGTGTCACTTCCGACTGGTCATTGGCTATGAATAGACAGCGTAATTGACGTAAAAATCGCTGTTTCATTGATTGCCTTTTAGGCATGGGGTGGACACTTTCACAAAGTGGAGAAGCAGGAGCATTATTTCCTTGATAAGAGTCTTTGAATGGGGTTTGCTACGGCACTGAGCTCCTACTGAGAAAGAGGAACGCTGCGCCTCAATCCTATGACTTGGAGGATTTGAATGAATGGTTTAATGATATACAATGAAAGAAAAACCAGAAACACCAGAGAACCCCCATGTAAAGGATCCTTTTTGGCCCACAGTAGAAAGAGTCACACTTTATTTAAAGCCATTAAAAACCATTAGATACAGTTCAATAGCAAACGACTGGTTAAGACTGGTCCCCATGGTATTTCCAAACCATCGCAGAGCCCTTTTGAGGTATTTTACAACCTGTAATTGCCATTACAAATATCATCAATACGTAATTCAGAATAGTCCTAGAATGTATAGTTTTGTAATTGTTTTAATGAGGAGCTTATGTTTCTGTAAGATCCTACATGTATGCGTAAATATATAATAACTTATTTGGCTGTGTTCGCAAGTGAGTGAGCTGTTACTCTTCATGTGTTTTTTTGATTTGTTGTGCTATAGGGAAGGCCCATTTGAAAGAAGATTATATCTCAATGTTTAATTACCTTCCATAAATACAGGCAAATACATGTGGTTTAAATTTGATAATTTGATCAATCAAAACATAATTACAGGCCCTTTAAAGCTTGGCGAGAAAGTGCAGAGAAAGATGCACAGCCTGATAATGCAGCACCTGCCCGAGTCTCCATTTTAATGTATTCAGTAATTTAAACAAAATCTAAATCTTTCTGAATACTGCTTTTACATCTAGCTGCTTCAGGGTTATGGTAAGCTTACATGCTCGCAAAGTGAATCAGTGCACAGAAGGGCAGTTATGTCGTTGGGTTAGATACAGACACATACTTTCCAATTCTGTCACATTTTTAAAGCGTCCTTCCTGAATACTCATATGCAGACTATTGAATCAGTTCCCAAAGACCACCCACAGCTTCATGCTAAGGAATTGGTAGGAAGCATGAAGAAGAGGAAGGAAGTTGAGCCAACATGGAAATGTTAAGTGTATAAAAACATGCATTTATATTCTTTCAATACATTTATTTAAGGGATCCCACATGGCAACAAAGCCAAAGATGTCTATTGTCAGATATTCTTCAAAAACATGGCATAGTCTCACAGAGAATTTGTAGATGATTGGCTGGTTTGTCAACTACAGGTTATGTTTAAAACATGATTTAAAACTGGATCTGGCACTCCCCCACTCACATGACATCTCACAGACATGTGCTGTCACACACATGCACACAAAAGGCGCACATCAAGAGAACTAAGGAAGTTGAGTCAACAGCGAAATTTAAGTGTCCTACACAAGAATTGCTTAACATTTATTTTGGGGGTACCATCATGTCCAAATAGCAAAATCAAAGGGTCTCCTTTTTTCCAAACCATGGGATAGTTCATCTACAATTATTAGGTTCGCCAACTACATGTCACAGTCAAAACACAATTTAAAACAGGATCTGTACCCCCCTATGCACGCACACACATATACCCACATCTCACAAGCATGTGCAGTCACACACATGCACACAAGAAGCACACATCACACTGTGGGAAATAAAACAAACGCCCCTTTCGGTGAATCACGTGTGACTGACAGCCTTCTTCCGCTCTACTTTCAAATCATGAGATCCCCACTCTAGATTTGCAGTTCCTGCAAGGTTCCATAGATGGCAACATATCCTAGGTGCCTTTTACCTACCAGCGCTCTATCGATCAAACTATTGTACTTGAAAGGTTCAGCTACGACACTGCAACCTTCTGTTGGTCTATGATGATTGGAGTAAACGTGATTCCTAGTAAGTTACAAAGCTACCTGTGAATTAAAAGTGCTTTGATTTCAAATAAATAGCTTGTCTTCAACACGGTATGCTAAATTAGAGTTGCACTAATTTTGAGTTGCACTAAACTTTTTTTAAAGTTTTGTTTAATCCTTACATCAAGTGTGAGGATTTTGCAACAACAATTTAATGTTTATGCCTTAAATATTCTAACGAAGCAGTAGTGATTTGTTCCCCACTTTTTGATAAGCACAAAAGCAGTATTGGGGATCCCTCCTGCAAACATCCATCATCGCCCCATACTAAGTTGAAGTGAAAACGCTGTCTGACCAATTCAAAGCACCAAAGTCCAGTAGCCATTGAACTTCTGAAACTGCTTGAGTTGAAGTCTGCTTGCGTCATTCTCCCATGCTTCCTATCAGACAGCAAATAAGGGAGACACTTGTACACACTTCATTATCACGTTGCCCTACATATTGTGAGAGATAACAAGTTGTCTGAATTGTGCGGCTGGACTAGGGACTTCTGCGCCGATTGTGTGGAATCTGCTTCCACCATATCGGAATATTTACGCCATACTTTCAAAACATCTACATTGGCACAAATGTCCTTTCTAGGAAATCTTGTGTTTTTCAATTGTCACTCAAGGCAACTGTTTAAGACCATTTAAATGTTGTTTATTCAAATGATGAGTTGTGTGGCACCCTGTTCAAAAGCATTGTTTCGGCAATCAAAGACTTCTAATTAAGGTCTGTTTTTTTTTTATTGCCTGGATAGGTTGGATAGGTTGCTTTCCTTTCAGCTGAGGTCCAATAAGATTGCACAGGGAGTCTGTCTGCAGATGCCTGCTTGGTATCACCAGCTATGGGGGGGGGGAATACACATTCCTGGCTTAGGGAGAGACATGTTTCACACCAAAGCCTTGCTTTGGCTGGGATGGGTGCAAATGAATACCAATTCAGAATGGCTAGACCCCACCACCATCTGCTATTATGTTAATTTTATGAAGGATGTCGAGCATGTCATACTCCATGCCAGACTAAATGCGCCATTTGTGAGCTCATGAACACATACAATATATCCATAAAAGGATTGCAGAGGATCTCAAACAAATAGAAAGGGTAATTTGTACTGTGTTTTGTTTTCTTCTCTTAATAATAATAATACAATTTGTTCAAATGCTACATGTATTTATGACATTATGAGTGAGCTTGCGGCTCAAAGAAAGGGAAAAGGCTTCAAGCTGAAAATAAATTGTTTTATCACCATTACTGTTCTGGCCATACTGATAGGTAAAAGGTTTTGATTAGTTGGTTAAGTTTTACCGTTTAGACGGATCTTAAAGTGTATTCACAGGTCAATGTGTGTATATTAGTGTGGGGCTGTGTATTGGATACGATTCTTATCATGATACAGGCGTTTCGATTCAATATATCTCAATATTTTGCGATACCGTAAGCAAGACGATATATTGCGATTTTTTTTTTTTTACTGTTACAGGAAAAAGAATAGTTAAAAATCTGTGGTATCTGCATTGGTATTTATCACAGTCCAAGTAGCATCCAACATCATAGCACAACTTTTTGTGCAATCTGAGCAAAGGAATAAACTCTTTTTTTTCGGTGGGGTTATCAGAATCGATACAGCATCGCTAAACACAATATTGTGATACTCAAGTGAATCGATTTTTTCTTACACCCCTATATTAGAGACGACTATACCATTACGGGTAGGTGAACCTGGCTTCTGAGGCTGTGCTACTTGATAGTATATCACACCAGTTCACCAATGAGTCTTGAAGGAATGATCCAATCCTCTGCCTCAGACCCTCTTAGCAGATGGTAGGATGAGTAGCAGCAGCACCTCTCTGCATGTGTGAGTAAAGGTCGATCGGTTGAATCGGATGACCCGCCAAAGTGATGGTGCGAAGCATGGAGGAACGTGTGGCCTGTGGGGTGCACAGGAGCCAGGAGGTTTATTTTGGGCCGTTTCATGTGGGAGTGGAGGCCCTATGGGACCAACTGAAAGGATGATGAGGCATGAATGAATTTTGCATCCAGAACACAGGTGGTCCAATTCTATAACACACGGATAAATAGCAAGGATTTCAATAGATGCAATATTCTCTAAAGCTTTGTTTAAACACCAAATTATGTATCATAATCTAATTGGGATTATTGGGGACAAATAATTGTTAGTAGATTGACAGTGTTCAAGACTTTTATTTTTTGCATTACATGTTACATGCACATTTTCACCATTGTTGGCAAGAATCTGTACAGAAATGTGCTTGTTCTAGCCTATTAGATACACCCAGCTAAGGCAGTTAGGTGGAAAAACAGATTAATGTGGACAACTTAATCAGCACACAGTGCACTTGTTTCAGGGCAGGGGATGCTTTAAGGGGACCATTTCCTACAGTTGAAGTTCCAGTGTTACCAATCAAGTTAATTGTATAATTATTAAATGAAAGCAGTCATGCAAGTTATCACCACCAAAATGTGTATTTCATATTGCTACAAATAACACTAATGGTGATTATTTAATATAGTTATACAAATGTAATCGTTTTAGGCCTAATCCTTTAAAAATGCACTGTATGCTATTTACAGTGTTTGTATCATGCATGTTATGTTTGGTTTAAACAGCCCACATTGGATAAACACACACTTGTATAACGGTTTAGATAACCCTCAGTCGTTTTCGGTCTCTGTGAACCAACCACCAGTGAGAGGTAATAAGCACGGCTTCAGTCACTATCATCTGATTCATAGTGATTTGCCTGCGTTGGGTGCACGCCTTCTTTGGCCATGGAATTCCACGTGAGACTGGTACAGCCTTATATAAAAAGACTGGCGGCATATTCGACCTATCAGCACGCACCTTGGCAATTTCCGGATACTTTGCTTGGCAAGTGTTACAATTTCAACCAATCAACGCGGAACAAAGAGCCGAGGGAGGGGTCTGGAATGAGGTCATAGCAATAGCTCAGGATCCAGGGCATATCCAGAGAGGGAAGTTGTACTGAGCGCAGTCAGTGTGTCAAGCCTATTGCACATTGTTATCTACGTTGATGAACATTTTACCGAATTTAACATCTCTTTCTGACAGCACGTACCTTGTTGGAGACTCCTGAACGACTTCAAAATACAGGATTTAACAGGTTTGTTCCTGCTAGTTTTGCAATTTAAACTGGAATGTAGATGTTGTATA
The DNA here is from genome assembly GCA_036023535.2 of Galaxias brevipinnis. Lineage (NCBI taxonomy): Eukaryota > Metazoa > Chordata > Actinopteri > Galaxiiformes > Galaxiidae > Galaxias > Galaxias brevipinnis. The sequence goes on along the minus strand of JAVQIZ010157857.1, from coordinate 4,866 downwards.
ACCCATTGTGTAATCAAATGCAGTGTACGGTCTTATTCATTTTCTATAATCCACATTAATGCATTTTCAAACCTCCAAATAGTCAAAACATATATGGATACGTATTCATTTTGGCATAGTTCATACCTCGGATATGTAGCAAGCAGTGTATTCATTTAAAAGTAGTTTTAATATTGTCGTTGCATAACTGTGTCAGTCTGTTGGGTCATGCATGGTCAGCAGACAGTAGTAGGTTAATACTTAGTAGTATGTTTATAAACTATTTACTCGTTCCTTAAAGTGAGTCCAGTAAGCAAATATAATAGCATTATATGTCAGATTAATAAGTAAGTGATTTTTGAAGGATCCAACAATGGAAAAATAATATATAAAAGTTGAGGTCATGTTAGAATTTCCCGTGATCTGTTGCATAATCTTTCATTCACACGTTTGATCCACCCATCAACCATGTCTGAGTTTCCATTAAGAGAATGTGCCTTATAGACCAAATATGCGTATGAGATGGGGCAAAGTACCTAGACATGCTTGCATTAATTTGCCCCTCTAAATGTGGTCTCTGTAATAAACTCTACTTCACCAGTTTGAATGAAGAGCTTTGCATAAAATGGCATGTCAGGAATCACATATAACATGGTAACGTGAAGTTATTACATTTAGCCTGTGACCATGCGGAAACCAATTTGATTGTATGACGTTCAAATCTGGGGAAACCTTGTATGTAGATGATAGGTTTGTGGATGTATGTAAGGGTGGAATGACTACTTTTAAATTTAGATCTATGATGTAATTTTGTTTTATGATTTGTTTCACCTACAATATGAATAATGGTTTATTGCCGCATGCATTTCTCTGCAGGCTATACAGTCCCAGAATCTTTAGCCAATACTAAGACATTAAAGGGCGAGCTGGTAGAACTAGGTCAGCAGTAAAGAATCAGGGTGGCTCTGCTGAGCATCAATAGAAAATATTTTTCATCAACTGTCTGATTTGGTTTCTACATAAATAGTAAATTGTGTTTGATGTCCATCCTAAATGAAATGCAACATTGAGTTGTTGAGCACTGCTGTCTATATTGTCTCTCAGAATTATGAACATAAATCAGCAACCTACTGGCTAGATGGATCCTTAGAGGTTTTTATTGGTTTCCATTTTGAAAGCTGTTACCACTTGAGGGTCCACTTTACTTGTTTACATTGTGCAGCCTGTGTATCTCACTCTGCATGGTAAGCTTTTTGGGGCTGGAGTAGGACGTGTTGTGGGAACGAATTTGGTAGAATGACGCACGTGGGTAGGATTCTTAGGAGCAAGTTTATCTATCCCACTGAGGGTTGGCGATAGGCCATATGAAAAACACATTTCATCAACTCAGGTACAGCTTCCCAACAGCAAGGGGTTTGGGACAGGGACAGTCTTCTTGGGGTTTTGACACAGACCTCAGGTTGTGTCATTCATCTTCCGTGTGAGCACATTTTCCCAGACTCTGATTATTTTGTGAAATGTGCTTACGCATGCCATGTTTTAAAATACATGGGTGGCAAAGCTCTAAAAGGCAGTGTGTGGCTACACTTCGTTTTTCCAGTCTCTCTCCTGATCTTCCATCTTCCGATACATTTTGTAGAGGTTTATAACCCATGTTGTGTTGGTCATTATATAAATGTAGCTTGTTGTGTGCCTCCAACTTGATATTCTGTTATAAAACCACACGTTGTTCAGAGAAAAGAGGGAGTAGGTCAGTTTAAAGATGGATTGCTTGCTCCAGCTGGAGGTCTTGTATAATGTATAATTTCTGGATGAAGTGAGAGCAGCTACATTACTGTGTTTACTGTCAAAGTAGAGCTGTTACAATGATTTTGACAAAAGATATGTGATGGACTATACTCATATGGTTTACAAATCAAATGTGCCCCATTACTGACAACTCCCTTTGTAGGTGTAGCCCTCGTGTATTCTTAGTACACACCAGAATTATTACCCAATGTAAACCGATTGTGTTCTTCACGGCATCAGGATCTTTGGCACTCATAATGGAAGCACATTAGACTACTGGAGAAAGTTACATAACGGGACAAGCCTTTCTGCTTTTATCTCAAGCATGACAATGACTTTGCACTCATCCAGGACTATCCTCTGAATCAATTTGTTAACTGGACAATTGCAATGATAGGCCTTTGCCTAAGATATTCACTTTGATCAGAGGTTGATGAATAAGCGAGGGAGTGCACCAGCTAGCCTGGTGGTGTCGTTCCAATGATACCTGTGATTGTCACACTTCTTGATAGTAGCTCTGTTGATACGGTCCTAATCATGTTGCTTAGCCTGACATCTCAAGACAGAACAACCTAAATAAAACTGTGTGTCAGTGGCCCAGTCTGGGTTCACAGGGCCCAGTTCCGAATTAGGATTTACTCAAACGCAGTGCCTAACGATAAGGAAACATTCATTGCCGATTTTAAAGAGGAATGCATCTTGTGTCGCGAGATGGAAAGGGCTTGTTGTAGCAATTTTACACTTCAAATGTGGGTTTTTCTGCAGAAATCTTGACCTTCTCAAGGCCTGTCATGTAAGGTGAAACTTTATACCTGTGTTGAAAGAAAGATGTTGTGCTCTTACATAAACAGATTATATCCTCTATGCTATGATATCTTATATTAATGTAAACCTGTGTGTGTTATATGATTAATCCCCCCTTATTCATTTACATTGGGCTTATATCCCTTCAGAAATGGGCTTTGGTCACATGGCCAATTTGTTGCGTGATCAATTCATCTATGTTCTGTAGGTACATGTGCATTTACCACAACAGAATCAGTGTGGCTAGGCAGTATGTCCATAAGAAGTAGCCCAACAGATGTCCATAAGAAGTAGCCCAACAGAAGCAGTACATTTTAGATGTTGAATCCTCCTGATGTATTTTCCAATTAGTCACGGTTCTTCTTTGGGAAGATACCCATTCACAATAGACTCACATAGACCATAGACCCCTGTGTGCCTCTTTAAACTTTGGTTTCTGTTCTGTCAAACGGCCCAAAAGCTTGTTCTTGGTTCAGGCTCAAACCGGAGCTTTATGGGTCACAAGTCTATTCTGGCCCGTTGTCAGGAGTTTACAGAAACGCATGCTCGCAGGCTCACAAACCACACTATCAGCCTGTCACATTAGTCTTACCTCCTTTGCTAACACAGACAGCCATCAAACGCGCAACCAGCAAACTAATAGTCCTGACTTATAAGGCCAATGTCATCATCAAGCTACGGCATTTTATGTGAAGAGCTGGGATTGGCTACCTTTCACTGAGATTCCTCGGATGTCTCCTGCAGACGCTGCCCGTTAGACTCTGTCCATTATGAAACAGAGCTCTGTGTGGCCACGCGTGTGTGTGTGTGTGTGTAAGCCTACTTAGATAACAGACCAATTTAGAAAATCCAAACAAGTGTTGAGAACTGTTGATGTTGGGAAAGGGCTTAAATTACCGCGTGGCAAATTTATGTAAGCCTAGTTTGGTAACCTCTTTAGCCCCACAATAAAGACCCTAGACTAGAAAGGGCAGCGGTCAGCCCCAGCACGGCCTGTTCAGGGCCTTGATTCAGGGTCTTTACCTGTCTGCCTCTTACCTTTTAATATATATATGTATATTTCGCTTTGTGTCTGTCTGGGTTACACGTTTTATCCTTCATTAATTTGAACTATATTGTCAATGTCAAAGAGGTAAACCCTAAGCAATTGATAGATGTTCTATGCGGTATGTTATTATTGACACTCGCTTATCTCTATCAACAGAAAACCCATAGACTGCTTGTTCATCTATTCCCTCCAGCACTGCTGTGGACGACAATGGGGTGACTGAGGTCCGAAATACCCCAACTCATCTAATCGCTTAACAAGTTAACACCACATTCCACCTTCTCGTCCTCCTGATGTCGGAGGACTCTGACTCCAAGCCCTACCTGTACTCTGGGCTGGAGAACCAGGACGGGGCCTCAGCCTGCAGGGGGGCCTCCACATGCAGCTCCATGGCGCAGCTCCATCGAATGGGCGGCTTTGGCCAGGGCGGGCCCGACCTCGGGCTCCCCTCCGAGGGCAGCGACAGCAGCGGCCAGGACCCCCCGGCGTCGCTCCACCGGGAGCGCAAGGGCGCCCGCTCGCACTCTCTTCAAGAGGAAGACGTCGAGATGAAGAGTAGCGGCTCCAGCGGGAGCGGGACCGAGTCTCATGGCAACGAGAGCCATGGCAACGAGAGCCGTGGCAACGAGAGCCACGGTAACGAGTCGACGGGTAGCTCCAATGACACCAGCAAAGACTCTGCTCTCCTGGAGTCTTCTGGAAGCAACAAGAGGTCAGTCAAGATTTGTTTAAGTTACCGAAGGGTAATATAGTCTATGAATGAAGCCAGTTTTTATAGATTCTGCTGCACTAATGATTTCACCACAGACAAATGTATCTTGACTGTCAGATATTTCAGGGCTGTGAACTTTGTCTTGCCTTTAGAATTAGACGAATTGGGAATCATTATCACAGCAACATTGTATGACGCAAGTCTGTTCAATGGAGCATGTCCTATTGATGCTAACAACTAACTCCGGGCACACTTATGATTGCCAGCACTGAAGCCCTAAGAAACAAATAGCTTTTTCTTGTTATTTTAACCAGTTATTTCCAAAGGTTCAGGATCAACTAGGTTGAGATAGTTCTCTGCAAGGAAACAGCTTTCTCGTGCGTCAATGCTTGCTGGTGCCATGGCAACGCAATGTTTGTTTCTGCAGCATGCTGGGTGTATTTCTTTGTTTGTGGAGAGGAGTGTGGCCAAATATACGGCTGTTGTCAGACCCTACCCTACTTCCACCCTACATGCACCTCCATGGCCGTGTCTG
>JAVQIZ010157821.1:0-13960 GCA_036023535.2 Galaxias brevipinnis | reverse complement strand
GGGTATCTGTGTGTGTGTGTGTGTGTGTGTGTGTGTGTGTGTGTGTGTGTGTGTGTGTGTGTGTGTGTGTGTGTGTGTGTGTGTGTGTGTGCATGAGAGAGCGGGAGAGAGAGAGAGAGAAAGTGATGATGAGAGAGTAAATTAGAGGCTGTCAATACTGTGAGGCACGGCTTTGAAAGCCAGCGCCGTTGGCGGGCGAAAGCGATATGCAGCTGGCAGAGGGGGAACAAGGGGCTCGTTTGCTAGGCTACTCAATTAAAACAGTGGGTCCTGTCAGCTCCGTCCCAGCGGAGCCATTCTGCTCCATGGGCAGCGCTCATGTATCACCCCGAGACCAGGGAGATGTGTTCTATAGGGAGGGCTGTGAGGAACACTGTGGCTCGCTGAGCATTCATGCCACGGAGCCAGAGGGCAGGACTTGAGCTCAGCCATGAATGGATGGTCCCCTGCCATAGAGAGTGAAGGAGATGGTGCAACTGTTCCCTACCCCCTCATTTTAGCTTTATATCACCACCACAGGTATGTTAATGGCCATTCGAATAAGATCTGAAATACGAATCCCTCGTCTTGGTGTCGGCTTTCGTATTGGCATTGTTTGATAACAAATTGACCCGGCAGATCTTTTTTTTTTCAAAAGAGCCGCAGATCCTAAAGAAGCACTGTGATGTCCTCGCCGCGCTGCATCTGTAAGCCAATGAAAGCAGCCTCAGCACCAACCCGTGGGCTTTCTGTCCGCATCACTTCACTAGTCACTTTTCTCTGTGCCTGGAGGCATGACTGGAATGCTCTATCCTCCCTCCTGTGTTGGTTCTCTGCGGCTCCTATGTGTTTGAAAGCCTCTCTCTCTCTCTCTCTAGTGTTCGGTGTGCCTGCCCTTTAATGTGGATGACCAATCTGTGGGCAAAGCAGCAATGCCCTAGTTAGCCTGCACTTAATTTGATTACACCGAATTAGCACCAGAGTGGAGAGGGGGTTGATGGCAGGGCCATGTGGTCAGATGGGTTAACGTCCTTTATGAATTATTGTCACACAGTGGCCGCTAATCTGGTTGTTATTAGTACCTAAATATGGCCTTGCGGGTCAGCAGCAATGCCAGGCCATTGGTGGCATAACAAAAAAAATGACTGATCTTTTTTTTGGTTTGTTTTTTTAGACTCTAAAATGCTGTCATTACGGCAACAGGGACGGAGAACGACAGAGGTTGTTCTATTTTATAGATTCCCCGCTATGTTAATGGAAATCCCTGTGGAAGGACAATGTATTTGGCCCCATGGTGGGGCTGGATGATCTGGGTGGTAAACTGTTTAAGTTCATATTGACAATGCTTTGTCTATGCCAATAGGGTTAGGCTTGATTAGCCAGCCACTTCACCCAACCGTACAGGCATAGTGTGAGTACATGTGAGCAATCAGGTTAAATAGGCACGAGATTAAAAACAAAATCGGATGATCAATTGTATTAGCATATGAATAGTTACGCACTGCCCCATGCTTAGTAAGAGTGATGTAAGGAAGATAGCTCTTTATCAGCAATAAGCTGTACATCCTGCCATCTTCTTCCCTGAAGAATCTAATTGGCAGTCTCACCTGTTGTAATTACAGCATGTTTGGTTGTCTTATCCTGGTGTTCTCAGGGGGCTGTATCTGATGTCACCTGTGACGAACCCCGTTCCTGCTGCCTGAGCGTTTGCTTATTACAACTCAGACGGTTTACTAGTGCACCGGTTGTTTGTGAGGAAAGGATTAGGAGGAAGTGAACAATCTATGGCCTTTTCAGGCTCCCAGGGGACTGTTCACAGTCTGCGGAAAGCCGTCAATGGCTTCCACTAGCGCGGCATGTTTGAGTGCTATAATAGGCATGTCTATGGCATGGACTTTAATATGAGAACAGTTCATGGATAAAGAGAGATCTAATGCCATGATGTCAGAGGCTTTTTGGAGTGAAATATTGGACAGGATAAAGTATAGCAATGTACATACGCGTATAAATACAAATAATATTCCCTTCATATAAGCGTTACATAAGCATTCAGCATTACAGTTTATTAGACTAAGTGTGATGGTGGAATGATACATTAGGCGTCAACACAATATGATCGATTTTATGACAAAAAAGACATTGAATGATGAAAGATACAATTGTCACGAAAATGTTAAATATGTGGACTTTTCACTAATTTAAACCCAGATTAAAAACCTTGCTTGTTAAAATAATAATAGACAACAATCAATCTGCCTCCCTCTCTCTATTTCAACCACCAACTGTTTCACTGATAATGAAATTTGAGTATATTAAATATGCATCGTCTGGCCTCAGAGGCAGGATTTCCGGTACCTGGTACTCCATATTGTAATGAAGATAAATCAGCTGATTTAAATCTAGGTTCAAGCAGGTTTGTTAACCTTCTGATGAATTATCGATATCTCTAAAAATAGAATGCCTGAGAACGGCGTCAGTGGGATATTGTTTTTGAAGAATTCAAACCAGAATCTCAGTTTCCAGGAGACTTAGTTGAATCTTTTAACACCTTTATTTTCCATCATGATATGTGATAAATGAACTAATTATACCCTCAGGATGTGTGAGGGAGGAGATGCTCTTTCCTAAAGCTCATAGTTTGCTAACTCCATTTGAGCAAGCAGGAATAAATAAACAACACAAATGCTATAGAGTTTTTTATACATACTGTTTTTGTAACATTAGTTTCTATTTACCGCACATGCTCACCTATTGAATGAAAGTCTGAGATAATTCAAAATGAATTGAGGAGTTTAACCAACTATTTTGACCTGATGTCAGGCAGTGCGTCTACAACAACATTGATTGTTCTGCTCGAGCCCCTAATATAATCTCATTGGGTAATAGAGTGCTCATCAATCCTGGTAACGATTTCTGTGGAAACTGAAATGGTAATCCAATAGACATTATTTAGCTTGTTTTAATTGTACTCTCCCAGGGGGTAACTGCCGAACAAGATATACCCAAATGTTATCATCCCTCTATCCCATTGTTTTACCCTTTCCAGGGAGCGATGCTCTGTTTGGACCTCTGTAGGATCAATCGCCTACCTTATTATCCTATGTCGTCACCGATAATGTCATCGACCCTACACGGTGGGGAACGGTTTAATTCAGCTCCTGTTATACCCCTCTCCTCGGTCTCTCCTGCTGGATATGCACACGTTGTGATGCTGGGTCAGGAAAAAGAAATCGAACAAAGTCATTGGCAGAAAAAAAAAGAAGATAAATCTTTTTTATGAAAATTACATTTTAAGAAAAATACCCTTTACTTTGTGGGCGAACCCCCGGCTATAAATGGCTCTTAATGAAAGTGTGATGGGCCGGCGGCAAACAGATCTATAATATCGTATATCCCTTTCATAGTTCCATCACCGTTATGTGATTATGATTGGATTTCTCCCTGGTTTCTCGGCAGTCAAGGTAATCCGAGGCTCGTTAGACAGGCCGTGAAGGTTGAAGGTCAGATGAAAGACAGGCAGACGCTCTGACCTTGCACAAGCAAACAAATACTACACACACACACACACACACACACACACACACACACCCATACTGTCTATGTCCCTTCCACTCTAAATGATGGAGCATACTTAACATGCTAACGGGTGGTGTGTCCAAGAGCTCGCGGTTCATTAATTGGCAGGGGAAATAGACCTGAGCGCTGACAGGTAACCCCATTAGGACTCCAGCACAGGGGGAATGTTTTGCGGTGGCAGAGCATGGGGAGTCAGCAACCTCTTTACCTCACACATCTGTGGCTGGGGGTCCCAGTGGCTACGGTCCTATTCTCAATGGGGGGGGGGTGATATTGGCCATGTTCCTCCTCTCTGAAGATCCGTCCTGATGCTGTGTTGTGATCTCGCACCCAATAAGGAGACGTGGTTTCACTGTTGGTCCAGAGAGACGCCGCAGCACCGTCATCTCTCTCCAATATATCTCTGTTAGATTGAACGGGGAGAAAGAGTGGGGAGAGATGGTCGTCAAGTAAAAGAGGCGACAACAGGGACATGTTGAAGAGACGCCACTGTATCCAGTGACTGCAATAGATTCATATCAGACCTGGATCCCACCGGGAGAACACGCAGACAGCTAATGCGAAGCTGGCATCTAATTACTCCCACCACTGGAAGGTTGGCAGGCACGTGCTTGCTGATAGCCTGCTGAAGCACTGATGTATGTAGGTGTACATTAGCCACGCTACTCCACGTGTCCCGCTGCTACGTAATCTGCCGCTGTCCCTCAAGGAGTTTTCCGATAGTATTACACCCTCTCATGGATTTTTAGAGTGTCTTAACACTTGTCAACAACCCTCTTAGCTGCACTCGGTGGAGAATTAATTTGAATAATCTGCATCCCATTGCCGGCTACGTTGCGTTGACCTTCGGGGTCTGCAAAATCACTGCTCGTCGGTTTGTCCCTCTAACTTCAGATCCAAAAAGATTAATTAACAGTCGGCTCCTCGCCGTGTGAGGTCTATGAAATTAGCTATCTCTGTAATGTGGAGAGTTTTTTTTTCTTTGGAGGTCACCAGTAAATGAGCTGTCAGACGGGGAAAGTGGGTGTCTGAATGTGTAAATAGGCTAAATCGGGGTTAGAGTAATGGGAGTTGTATATCTCCCAGCTACAAGCCAAAGCGACACAGAGTGAGTCGAGTACAGAAATATATGTGTAGCTGTATTGATGTTTTTATCATCCATGTGAGCATATTTACAGGGCAATATTGGAATTGCGATCAATGTGATTCATCACCCATTGTTTTTTGTAAGGCAGTTTCCCTCTCCATTTATGAATATCAGAAAATTTCTGAATCATCTCGCTCTCTCTATTTCGCTCACTCTCTTTCTCTCTCTCTCTTTCTCTTGCTCTCTCTTTCTTTCTCGCTTTTGCTCTATCTCTCTCGCGCTTTCTACTGTGAACAAGCTAGACACATTGCAGGACAAGCAGACAACCGCAGTACATCAATTGCTGTGCTTCCTAACGCTCATTTATTTTGTGTTTCACACACAGACGCAGACACACACATTCATACGCAAACACATTTTTCCAAGCCCTAGAGAGAAATGAAATGGAAAATCATTATAATGAATCCATCCTAATTGCAATGAAATAAGCACTGATTTGATTGAGATGACTCTGAAATTACAAATAGCTTGCCAACATGAAGGCTTAAGGGCAAGTTGTTAGAACTGGTACAAATAAACGTTCTCTATTCTCCACTTAGAGCAGAGCTCTACATTCATTAGTGCAGAGGGATTTAGTTATATCCATCAATTTGAATAGGTCACATCAGCACAATGCTGCCAGCACCTCTCCCTTATTTCCTGTGCTTACCTCTCGATGAACCGGTGGCTCACCGCCTTCCACTCCATGGCGTAGTAATTAGGACTTTACACTGATACCGTGGCTTCATCTGCCAGATGCATTCACACCTTTTCCTGTGGCAGGTTAAGATGAAGAGGTAATACAGAGAGACGGGAAATGGCTGGTGCCGAGGTCAACAGAAGGGCATAATTAGTCGAGGCGCGGCCAGAAAGGCTGCGGGCGTTGTCTGTCTTTGAGGCCGCTAATGAAGCGCGGGAGACGGGGAGGTGCTCGCTCGGTATGCTGGGTACCTGGGCGACGGGAACAGCTGGGTTTTTGCCGGCTGCTCACTCGCTTCTCTTCTCTCCAGAGGCAAAAGAGGTGGCAAGCAGTAAAATGGAGTAATTGTGCGGCATAATAAGACATGCTCTTCTAGCTGCCTCTTCTCCCCGGGAAAACAGCTTTGTCTGCCATTCCTGCAGTGCTGTTTGCAGCATCATTACTATGTTTCGTTCCAAAGCGTTTTTTTTATTTATTTATTTTTCTGCCTACTTCCAATTACTTTGGGCAATAAAAGTGGATCATGGTGGATCAATGGCGCTTCATTGATCTTGGCTTGACTCTATGTTGAAAGGCTGGGGCTGACAGTGAGTAAGCCACTCTAAATCAACGCACACACACATGCAGTGTAAACATATATGAAGGATAGACTGTTCTAATATCTCTACTGTGTCTCTCTTCCTCCATAGCGGGAACCACGTACATATTTGGTCGTGACGGCGGCTTGATCACGTACACCTGGCCCCCCAACGACCGGCCCAGCACACGGGCGGACAGGCTGGCCATCGGCTTCAGCACCCAGCTGAAGGACGCTGTGCTGGTGAGGGTGGACAGCTCCTCAGGCCTCGGGGACTACCTAAAGCTCCACATCGTAAGTCCCACCTCCGCTACTCATTAGACCCTCTCCAATGCAGTTTGTAAGACCCATATAGGAATGTATTATTATTCATTGTAGTATAGTATAGTATGGTATAGTATAGAATAGTATTGTATAGTATAGTATGGTATAGTATAGTATAGTATTGTATTGTATTGTATATTAGTTTAGTTTACGTTTTACAATATATAATAAGTTGACGATTTATAAAGACGACAACGATGCTGCTGCTGCTGATGATGATGATTTTAAGGTTTGAATCTGTCTAAATGTACAACTTAATGGCTTGTCTGAAAACACAGCTACACCACACTGCAGCCCTCTCCTGGCCGCCCATGGCGGTCAAGCAGTCACGGGGGCCTCTGCCGCTATGATTCTGGCCAGTATATAATACCGCCTACTGCTTCATGACTTCCCTTATACCAAACATCCACTCACGCTGAGAATAGACATGCAGGCCAACACTGTACACTGCACTCTCATTGGCTTGTACACACACACACACACACCCAGGCATACGCAGTCACACACACACACACACACACGCACACACACGAACAGTTCAAACAAACACAAGTAGGAATATGCAGTATGTCTTGATGTTTGCCTCAATCCCAACTGCCCCCACACGTAAACACGCAGTGACACGAGCTAGTCCACCCTGGGGGCCCTCAGCAGATGTGAATCACCTCGGCCCTCCTCGCTGTCTCTCTGCTCCTGTGTATTTATAGAGGTTCCTCATGTCATGGTAACCCCCCCGACACAACCCCTCCCTGCCTCTTCCCCCCCCTTGGGGGTAAAGCAGGAGATTCTGGAACAAACGCCTCCGGTCTCTTAAGCAAACATATGGGGAGGGACGGACCAATCGCACAGCAAGCAAAACATCGTTCTCACGCACGGCGCTAGCCACAGGCCACCTGACAGCCCAGCACCTTGCCTCCCTGCCTCTCACTGGGTTATTTACTCTGTCAACAGAGAGTGTGGGACAATCAGTGTGGCCCACACAGTCCTGAGCCATGCTAAGTCAACCGCGCACCCCGCTCTCTGCACCACCATTGTCCACGTGCAATCAACCCCTGGCCTAACGACTCCACCTCTTATCGGCTGGGGAGAATCAAGCATCAAAGAAAGCTGATTGACTTCAGTGAAGGCCTGGAGCTAGGCTGCAGCTGGTGCTCTCTCCACTGTACTCTGTGAACTCAAGCCACAGCCACTGGAACATCCTCTATATCAGTGCTGATGCATACAGACACTCGGTACACGTAGACCCTCACAGGGCCAGAGAAGAAGGGCAAAGGCTCTTTTAAGAGGAAGAAGAAGGTCCTGGCTTCTATGTCTTGGAGGCTGGCGGCGTCGAGGTTAGGGAGCGGGGGCACGTCGCAGGCGGGGGAGGTGAGGGAGGGAGAGAGGGGTCCCATATGGTGAGAGGCAGGTGGAGGTCGTGTGGCTTCCTCCAGCAGATGCGCGCTCCGCGTCGCATGTGTGCCGCGACCGGGGCACTTACACGAGGAAAACGATGATAAGGCGTGTTATCACAGAGGGGGCAGTGGGCTGTAAGAGCCCTCCCTCTGCTCTCGCATCAGCAGCCGCTCTGAATGCCTTCCTCCTCGCCTCCTTTCTTGATGTCTGCACATTAATCTAGGGTGGGCTTTGTGAGCAGTGGCTTTTTAAAAGGAGGCGGGGGGGGGGGGAGAGAGGAGGAGTGGAAGAGGAAAATAATTTTAGAGGAGGAACAAAGGAGAGAGGGATGTAGGGAGAGAGAGAGAGAGAGCCTAGATAGTGGACTGATGGGTGTACTCCTCCACCATGCTGTTATGTAAGATGCTGTAGGACAGTAAGACATTGTGCCCATGCAGTAGATTGACAGTCTCCTCTGGCTCCAGATAAAACTAAAAGTGACCGTCCTTTTCCATAATGTCCCACAGTCGCTTCCGAACGGCAAAGATTAATTACACGTTGACTGGGAATATTTGATTGCATACAGCTGATTATTGAGATTATTGTTGCCGAACGGCTTTGAATTCAGAGATGAACAGCATGGACTCCATGTGCGTGAAAATGTCTTCCTTGCATGCCAGTGGAATAGAAAATATCCCTTCGATTTGGACGTTGTAAACCACCACCAGTGCGAGGTGTGATTTTCAAATATCTCCATGACCTTGATTTTCATTGGCGGCCCCCGCCATTTCGCTCTATTAGCACAGAGCTCAGAGCACAACCATCTTGGTAGGAGTGTATATCGTCAGCTGTATGAGATGGGATTAGACCAGATTTCAGTATTTACCCCTATCCCTCCACTCGCCTCCCTTCCCCTCCCGCCCCACCCGTGCTGCTCCACATCCCTCGCTCTCCTAATCTCCAGCTCCCATTTCACAAGGACGGAAAAACCTAGTGGGGCTTGAAGGACGCCATCTCAGCTTCGCCTTCTAGGTGGGGGGATTTTCTCGGTAATTTGTGGAGAACGATGATTTAAATGCACCTCAAAAGGAATCATGATCCCCCCCCCCCACCCCCATCCTCTTCATCACTCTATCCCCAGCAAAGACAAAGACTGTGGAGTCAGCCAGCCAGCAAATGTCTGTCAATCACTTCCCTCGGGCTCATTAGTGCAGCAGACATGTAAGAGATACGTGGCATCACTACTCCCTAATTATGTTGATTCTCCACAATCCTTTTCCTTTTTTCGAACGCTCGAAGGTGAGACGTAATATCCACGAGACCGCTCGAACACTCGACTCAGCTGTCTCTACAAGGTATTACACCATGGCTAAGCGTTTCCATAGAGAAGACAGCACTGTGGTAACTGGACTCAAATCCAGGAAGATATTCACGATTACATCCTGCCAAACATGGTATTATGGATGCAATGATCCGAAGTTTGAATGTGGCTTTGGATAATCCTCACAAAGGGGGAAGTGGAATAAAGTTTCCCACCCCATTCATCAAGCTTCAACCATGCAATCAAGTACTTAATCTAACAAGTTAGCAATGCCAGATAGCACTCCCAATACTCTAAAGTGACACACAAAGAGAGTTAGCTCTCCTCCTAAGCAGTTATCTGAAATCCATCTGACCATTTGCCTGCTCAGATGTAGCTATTTGGTTATTGGTCACCCTTTCTGTGGTGAGCAAAAAACAGTGACACTGACTGTCAAGAGGCCCCCCTCACTCTCAGGCAGGGCCCCACTCACTCTCAGGCGGGGCCCCTAGGGGACTCAGAGCTTGTTTTGTGCTAGCGATCTATCTCTTGAGTGGGGGGTTGGGCGAGCATTGCGAGTGCCTCTTTTTTTTGCACTCTAATTGCATGTGTCTCTTCAAAAAAAAAAACACGCAATGTAGGCACTCTCTAGCTAAGACAGCGGTGCTGTGGAGTTAATGTATTCCAGAGAGCACAGAGGATGGCACTGAAATAATGACTTCTCTGGTGGAGCGATGCTCCCTTTGGTCCCTCTCTGGCTGGCTACAAGAGGAAAGCACATCTGCTTGTGATGGAATATACCTTTAATTGTATATTCCCCTTCTCTCGCTATGTATAATTGTTTAGGTTTGGGGCTAGAAGAAGCAACCGTGCATATTGTTTTAGTGACGCTATCTATCTCAATACAAAACACACTTGTGTGAATCCATTTTAGCTATTCTTATTATTATCTTTGAGATTGGAATGCAGTTTGTCTTGTGTTTTAAGGACTTGCGTGCTTCATTAGCTAACAGTCAGCTTCACACAAGACGTTGACACAACAGGTGAGAGGTACCTGTGGGACTAGCCTGGGTCTCCAGGGGGCAGTTTGTGTCACGCAATCCCCGATACTCTTATTAAAAACACTGCCCAGACAGAGGATTTTGAACAGGATTACTTCTGCAGTTAAGCTCACGACCTACCATCCGCTCCCAGAGGCCCGAGACCTGCACGCAAGTCCCACAATGCCCTTCTCAGACATAAACACATTTCTCCGCCTTGCTTCCCTCGTAACCTGCTCCACACCGCCATGGCACACATTGCTTTCGTCACACGGTTTTGTGCAGCATCCAAAGCCGAAGATGGCAGAGTGCTTAAAAAAAGATTCAATGTCAAAAATAATTAAAAAATGTGTTTTGACTCACATAATGAAATTTCACTGACAGATGAGTTCTAGTGCCACAGCGGTATTCTCATTAGCCATTGCTGGTTAGAAAATGCAGAACTTTATGATTGACAATGCAATGGAAGTTTCCTGGTGAAATTTTCAAACATTTGATGACTTAGTGTCAGCACCTTCTGAGTTTGGTAAGTTTACTGTCTGGATTCCCAATATGTCTTCTCCTCACTATCGGCTGTTGCCATGGCAACAATCTTAATCTCCAACCGGAATCTTGTTATAGAGACTTGTTGGTGATGTGCTCATATCAAATGATGAACGAGTCAGTCAGAAGGCAATAGCGTATTATTGTTGCAGATAACTGTATTGCAAATTGCCATTTTCCTTCCTGTTAAGGATACTGATAAACTCTGGGGGACTGGGGTAAGGTATAATGGAAGCTAAGCCAAGTGCGGAGTGAGTTTATCGCCTACATTAAAAAGGGATTGCAGAATTGCATAAAACTTTTTTTTCTCTTTTTTTTATATTTAAATGTAGGGTTTATCTCTTGGTGTCTTACACGCTGCCTTCCTACTCACTTTGAATCTGCAAGTGAACCCCAGGAGTGACAGCCCAAAAGAAGCAGAGAAAGTTATCTGCCTGTTTATATTGGGGGACTTTACACAGCTAAGGCTACGGCTATGGCTGACACAAGTCACTCTTGCATCTGGGGTACCCCAGCAGCCCCTTGGGTTGTTTTTTGTCTTGAAACAGCTAGCACAGGCACTTTACGTTTAGTCGTGGGATCTAAAAGCAGTAGTGCATGTGATTCAAGGATTATCGTTAGAAACCTGGGCGCGGTGGATAAGGCGGTGCTGAGCTATTCACTTTTTATTTTTCTTTATTATTCTGTTGCAAATATGCCTCTCCGCAACATTCCATTCTCTCCACTTTGAGGTGTTGGTTTTGTGTGTGTTTTTTTTTTACAGCTCTATCTCTATATCCCCTTTTTTTATGGAAAAGTATTTGTGAAAGTAGAATCGTGATTTAAAAGCACTGGCTTTTCTCATTTGAATATGGCTTTATTGCACTAAAGCAGTGCCGTCTTCCCTTCTCACACTGTCTCTTTTTCTACATTTTTTGGGGAATGTCCAAAAAACAAGAGCTCATTTACTGCTCAGGGTTGCAGGTACTGTGAGATGGTATCTGCTTGCATGGTGGTGGGCAGTGCTAGAATTATAGATGGACAGACAGGAGTGATGAGACGCTCTTGAAGGATGAAGCTGGGGAGTTTTCGCTGATCTCATTTTGTCCAACAGTGCATCTTTAGTCTACTAGACATGACCTGGGGAGCTGATGCGATTCCAAGATTTTTTATTACACAAGGTGGCACAGGGGGGGCCCATCTACCAGCCGGGGGGGGGGGGGGGGCTCCACCCCATGCCACCCCTTTAGACATGCTCCTGCTGGCCATACACAAAGCCTTCGCATAAGATTTTTTTATTTTTTTTTATTGCCCTCTTCATGGTTGTGTAACCTCAATGTAAACCAATATATTGATACTCTAATAATACCTTGTATTCATAATATCATGGTGGTTTATGACTGTCATAATTACTGGACATGCACCAGCATCATTCAGTTTGTTCCGATGGTGGTTTGGTGTGTAATCCAATAGATCACAGAGCTCTCAGATTTTTCAATTGGCGGAGGAGTTTGTAGCCACTCCATTTGGATGATATACCTGACCTAAAAGAATCAAATTTCATCATCTCCATATTGTGACGGTGAGTGTACGGGTTTCACCATTACTCACCTTTCAATTCCAATCATCTCCCCATTTGTTCAAGCTCGGAGCCACAGGGAGGCTAAGTGGTACAGAGAGAGGGGGATGAATGGAGGTATGGAGGAGGGATGTATATGTGTGTGTTTGCGAGAGCAAGGGGAAATACTGTGTCCACAGTTTTATTAGTGTAACAAATCAAAGTCGGTGTAACTTGTCATCTTAAAGCAATACATCAATAAGTTATGGGGGTGCCTCCAGGGAGGGATATCGCCGTGGCTAACATGGAGTAAATTTGATTTCATTGTCAATGTTATCCTGTCAAGCATCTTCATTTTGTCTGGGCCAAAAGGTTAAGGACATGCAGTCCTCTTCAGAGTCCCGAGCCCCTTCAAGAGGGATTCTCATTGTCCGGGCTGCAGCCAACCACCTTGTTGGGAGGGCTATTTCACACCTTTATTGTTGTTTATGTACCATATTATTAGGGCTTTCTTTGGATTAAAGATTATTCTTGGTTCAAATGCTTTTCCTTTGCATTCTGCACTGCAGTACATTCTCTGTGTGTGTCTGTGCATGTGTGTGTGTGTGTGTGTGTGTGTGTGTGTGTGTGTGTGTGTGTGTGTGCATATGTGACTGTGTGTGTGTGTGTGTGTGTGTGTGTGTGTGTGTGTGTGTGTGCTGTGTGTACGTCTGAACAGGCAGGTTAGGGACAGGGGCACTGAATGGAGAGCTATTGACTTCTGACACAGCTGTCCTGGGCCTGAGGGTGAGATATAAATAGTCCCGCTCTTTCTTTAGCCATTACTGCATTACAGAAAGAGGGACTCAAGTACGGCTGCCCAGCAGCTACAATTTATGCACTGGAAGACATTTTTAATTTGCCCTGTTTTCTTTGTGTTGTTTGGGTTGTAATTGTGTTATCTGTTTAATCCACAACAGTGTTCTCTGAACTTTGTCTGCATCTTTTTTACTCATAAGAGTTAGGAGTGACAGGACCTTTACCTTTAGCATCCTTGAACCCTTAGAAAGAAACCAATTAGAAAGTTCAAGGGCGGCTGACCTTAATTAAAAATATTAAACAGTCAATAGATGCATTTATCTGCATTATTATTTTTTTCTATCTGCAGTCTGTCATTGCAAAGTAAATGTATCAATTAAAATAATAATTTGTATTATTTTAATCATCTTTTTATTTTTATTATTATCATTATTATTATTGTTACTTGTTTTTATTATTATTTATATTATTATTATTATTGCCTGTCTGTGTCAAACGGTGAAGTGTTGCAATTCTAAATCATGACACACCATGTTGTAAGGTCTATTTCCCAGACACTGGAATGACTTTTCTGGCCAGCTGTAATTGCAGTCAGAAGAATATAATGTCCTCTAGATTAGAGGATGCAGCTCTTTTTAGACTTAATTAATACTACAGGGTGTTTTGTGTGTCCAGATTCACTCAGCATAGGGCTGTGAATTGCACACACACAGAGCAACATAAATACAATGTCCAGAGGCACAGCTGTTTGTCAGGGTTGGGAAGCAAAGGCAATTTGGCCTTGGCCAAGTCTGAAATTACTTAAACATATCTCTGGCGCAGACAAATCTTCCAGGGTGCATCTCAGCTAATTATTCTATAATTGTTGTTGGTGCCCTGTTGTTGATGGCTTCCACAGAGCCTGTGTGGGGTCTGCATGAAATATTAAACAGTCGACTCACCTCGTTCTGGTCAACTTAATTACTTTTATTTTTTATCACTGCTGTGTCCTCATCTCAAGCTCCTTGTGTTTTCCCATAGGGGTCTGCTTAAAATATATGCCACATACAGGCATGCTGTTTTTAATTATGCGTTGTTAAAGAAATA
>JAVQIZ010157817.1:0-14534 GCA_036023535.2 Galaxias brevipinnis | reverse complement strand
CGTCATATGTGTCCACCATTATATTATGATGAAGAGGCACCACCGATCTAGCGGCAATAAGCCCCCTTGTCAACAAACAGGGTTTGGACTGCAGTCCGCTTGTGCTGCAGGGGTAGGTTAATTCTACGCGCTAAGGCGGTCAGTCGAATAACTGCGATGCATCACATCGCATTTGCGCAGGGAAATGCATTTCTAGTTCATAATACTGACTCTTCTTATTTCTGTACCCAGTCATTTCAATAGGGCCAAAACCGATTAAAAATAATATAAAAAAATGTAACAAGTGAACCAATCACTTAGCAAAATGCAAACACACAGCTCACCGTAACCCAAGACCTGTTGGCATGGGAATGGAATCAATTGGGTCAAAACTGCGGGCGTAGTTAGGGTGCCAAATATCAGCCTAATAAGAAGAAGAAGAAGAAGAATTTGACTTCCCGATAACAGTGTATTATTGCGTCATGCTGACGCAATCACATAACTAATGTCAAAGTTGGCCATAGGTTTGGCAACATGGAGGTATACAATTTTTTTGACAAAAACACTATACATTTTAGACATACTGACAATTAATGAATAATTTTTTATTCATAAATGTTTGTTTACTTAATAATATAAAATGTGAAGATTTGACTGTCTAATCACTTGTTTGCACCACTGAACTCCCAAATGTGCATTTGTCTTTGTAATGAGGGGTTTATGCACTGAACCCTTACTGTAATATCTCCCTCAGTGTAATTGTTGACAGACTGTTCTTGCTGACAGTCACCTGAGGAAGTCTTTTTTCTCACATATCGCACTAATGGACGAGCATCACGGTCTATGTCTGTTTTTCCCATAGATCTAAATGCAGATGTCACTTTAGTCACTGTTCCTATTGAAACACTAGCCAGTTGAGCAGTTTTTGTGATTGAAGCTCCTGCCATCCATGCCCCAACAATGAACCCCCTTTCAAAGTCACGATAGATCTTTGTCTCTGGCCATCTTGATAGAAAATCGGATTCAACTGGGCCTGCTCAGCATTTCTATGCATGCCACAGGCCATGATTGGATGTTAATTGCTTGTACCATGCAGTGCACCTGTGGCAGCAGGCAGCATCTGCATTCGTTATGTTTTTCCACTCATTCATTCAGGTTTTTCCTGTCACCCGTCTGTATATATTATATATATTATATTGCATAATAAAACTAGGAACCTGCCTCAATAACACTTTTTGTCCATATTAATGCCTACCATTATTTAGTAAGTTTGTATCGTAAACACCATAACTGATTTAAAAATAGACTAAATAGTATTCACTTATTTTTTTACCATGGTTCATTAAAATGCACAACGTGATTTTAGGCCTAATCAGAAATCATCTCGGGGACCAAGTCATGTCAAATGTATTTATTAAGCCCATTTAAAAACAACTCAAGTTGAAGTGCTGTACAAACCAGAGCAGACAGAAAAATCCCATAAATACAGATTAAAAAACAAACATAAAACACAAATGAGCATCAATACACAAATCAGTCAATCCATCATATCATAGTCATAAAAACTGTGTAATCCCTTTTCAGGTAGTAGATAATTACAATTTATATTGTTGGGCATACAGATTTTGTGTTTTTCCAACAAGTGGACTCAAGTATGCCTTTCTTCATTATAAGATGTCATAATAACTGTATTTATTCAATTGAATTACACCATGTTTACGAAAGTACTTTTATTTTAATAGTTATAAAATAGTCTCCAGGTGGTCATTTTCTAACATTTAATTAAATCTTTGGTAGATATGCTGTGTCTATGGCGAGGAAGATTGGGGCCCGTGTTTACGCTCTCCCAGAGGATCTTGTGGAAGTCAAGCCTAAGATGGTGATGACAGTCTTCGCCTGCTTGATGGGTCGAGGGATGAAGAGGGCTTGAAGTGACCATGGCTCACAGAGGTGTTGGAAAGCACTCTGCAATGAATCTGTTGCATGGTGAAGAAGCTACCCGTTATAAAAGAATGTAAAAAAAACATGTGTTTAATAAAATGTTACCAATAGACATTTTAAGACCTCTTGCAATCAAAAATATAGACATTTACATGATGGTATCCTCATCCATATTAACTTCCAGAGGCATGTTGTCTGCATAAAGGGTGTGCTGTCCTGTTATTTAAGCCAAGCCTACGTAGTTAAATGCTGAGGCAGGGCCTCATGTTACAGAGTACAACTTGATATGTTACCTCTTCATGCAAAACATTAATTATTAATGCTGAATCTTCAATAAAATAATAATCACAATTATATGTTTTCTCGTCGGGATGTTATACTTTTTACTCACGGAGAAGCAATTATATCCTTAATTATATTCTGTCCATTATTAAGAATTCTATAATTGTTCAGTGATAGATTGACTTTGCAAAACTGAAGATGGCTGAAGTAAAGATCATCTTGCTTTAGAATGTCTCATAAAGCTCCATAACTGCGTGCATATTTTGTAATTGGTAAAAACTTCAAAAGTGCATCGTGGTATACAGAAACCATAAGGTCATGCCTTTACGGTGCCTCATTTAGAGGTGCCCTGTGTATTTAAACTATACTTGTATTTGTTACTTGGGGTTATAAATTGAGCTGAAGTCTGATTGTTCTGTATTTTAAAATGTATTTTTCTTTTGTATTATGGATAAATGTGAGGGACTAAACAGTTGAGTTCGGTTTCAAAGTTTGTACCGTGCCCCCATCACACACACACACACACACACACACACACACACACACACCCCCTGCGTGGTATCCTCTATTGTGCATTTTGACACTTTGCTATTTTCTACTTTTCTCTACCAAAAACTTGAAGCAATATCTTAATTCCCTTTCAATTCCATTGTGGCCAATTATGGTTGGTCATGTGTACATGTTTACTTGTGCTTTATATGAAACAAAACAATAAAGGTATTGAATAATGCAGGATCTGTTGCTTTCTTTTTAGGAAACTTTACGTCCTTTATGCTCTATAAATTCTTTATATTTGATTTGTAGATTTACATATTGATGAACATGGCTGTAGTTTAACTTGTTTTCCTGTGTTTACTGTGTGCTCTGGTGATAAGGGGAGCCACTTGTCTGGTGACCATTACTTGAAGTAGGTTAACCTCTGCACTCTTATGTTAAACTGCAGTTTTAATCCCTTTTAGCCTCCTATATTTTAAGTTTAGAGGACTTAATTGGAATTGCCAAAGGTTGTTGACTACTGGATGTACCCAATGGATTTTTAGTGTAGGTCGTTGTTTTTGTGAATTGAAAACACAGATTCCTGAACTAGGTTGGCTTTTTTTTAGATTTTAACACTCTTTCATTATTGTTATTGCACTGTACAGTTGTTAATCGCTTAATATACCGTCTTGTTAAGGCTTTAGCTCTGGCTGAAATGTTATAGTATTCTATTGTATAGCTTTCTCCATCCATAAAAAAAAATTCTCCTCCCCCTTCCTGGCTCTTCTTTCCGTATTCTCCCTTGCTCAGTTCATTTGGGGGACATGATGAAACAAAGATAGGCAGGCAGTATCTCACTAAGTTCTCACTAGGAGATTGGGCAGATATTAACAATGTTGACTCGGAAAAGCAGAAAATGATAGATTGTGATAACTTCTGCATTTTATGTTTGATTGGGAAAAGCTGTAATTACCCCTGGTTGAAATGGCTATGATGATCTTTTTGGAATAAGAAACGTAAGCCAAGGTAAGAGCAAGCAAACGTTTTGAAAGTATAATATATTGCTCACAATCACTTCACATCCAGCACAATTTCTTGTAACAAGGAATATTATTTCTTCAGAGAAACTTGCGGAAAATATGTATTTGAGATATATATTAGCGATGTATAAAGTGAAACTAATCATTCGTAAATCATTTGATTGTTATACAGGACCATTTCAAAGTAGTTACTAGTAACTAAGTAGTTAACAGTTCATTAATAAACAATTATTAAATAGTAGCAGTGCGTGTCATGAGTACCTATTAGAGTATGGGTTTGCTGAAAAAATTACTAATAGTTTGTTCATAATTTACATTGGCCTAGATAAATGATTAATACAATTGCTTATAATTCTTTAATACGGACTAGAACAATGGTGACAGGTAACAATTAATTACTGATATATTTATGTCTTAAACATTAAAATATAATAGCTTCTAGTTTTCAAGAAACAATTTAGAAAGAAATTATTAAACATTTATCAATGCTAAGGTAATAATCGATTCGTTAACTTATACATTCTTATTACTAAAAGCCATTATCAAGTGCTACCAAAAAAGGCTTTAACTAACAAAATAACTGCCAATGTGCCCTGGATTTCTTCGAAAAATTTGTATGGGGGGTGTCCAGTTTTTATTTTACTTTATATATGTATGATGCATTCATCTGATATATTACTATTCTTATTTAACATTTTCAAGGACTTTGCGTTCTGTCAAAAGCTACAATACACAATATTTTGTAGGAATTGTAAGGAATTCACAAGTAAAAATAAATGAATCAGTTTTATATCAGTTTGAACAACTTGATGTGTGTTAGCAGTGTGTTTTGTATAATGTTGGAGCATATTAGCCCAAAATATCTTTCTACCTGTTAGTTGTAGCAAAGTAGTTACTGCTTGCCAGACATTTCAAGTATGCGACCATCTGCTTTCAGCCTCTAGACAGGGACTTGCTTCCAAAGTGATGATTTAAACCTGTTTTGAGCAATGGTGATGTGGAAGCTGCACATGGGCTCCCGAGGGCATAGGCAGGTTCACTGTGTGCACTGTGTTTCAGGCTTGTGGGGTATGTTTTCCATTAATGAGCTCCTAATTAGTCTCACAATGGTAACAGTTGTCTAAACACAATATCACTTGTCTGCTCTGCCATTAGACAGATTCATGGCTGTGACATCTGACCATCTGATCTTTTTGGAACAGTATTGTTGCGACAAATGGTGATGTCCTTTGTCTAAGACTTTTCAGTTTAAGATAAATAAAAAAGCAAAAGTATATTTACTGTATTCTTTTGCAATCTGTATTTACTGTGTTCTGTAATACTATAAAGTAACTATTGGCAGAATGTCAAAACAAAATATCACAGCAAGTATGAATGTTAAACAAAAACAGCATTCTGTATTACCTTTGTTGTCTGCACTTTACCATAGACTATTAAGTGCAGAGAAGATGCTGCCCTGGTTTCTATGGGTACCAGACTAGTCACAAGAGTGAACAAAGATTCTGTTCTGGTCCCACGTGTCCCCTTGCCTCTGTTCCCTAAGCTTGCTACTCTCCATGTGCACATTAAAGAATACCTACCTGTAACTGTCCTTTCTCTATCCATACCTACTCCTACTGTGCAACTTGCATAGTAGCCTACCTACAGGATAATGCTAGCATGTCTGTCAAATAAACTCTAAATGTATCCTCTGCATTCACTTTCATTATAGTGCCAACTGCCAAGCAAGGTTCAATGTTATTTCATTGCTCAATTTCTTGTTCTTGGCATACAAAATGTAAAAAGGTAAAAAGGTAGTTAATGGGCTAATGATGTGTTTTTGGCAAGTTGAGTTGACCATGGCCTGGGATATGATTACTTGACCTTGTATTGAAATAAAGCTCCTGTCATTTAGAATTCTCTTTTCATCTTGTCAAGACAGTTTTGAAGATGACAGGTCAGGAGACTGAGAAAGATCTATTGCCTCATCACCTTTCTGTGAAGACCACAGTGGAAGAAGTGATGGAGAGGGCTGAGAGCATTCTTAGCAGGTGGTGGTGAACAAGTCCTTTATATCCTAAATTTATTATGACTATGTTAGTAGTATATTCAATATTTTACAATATGTGCAATGATTTTTATATTTTTGGGACAATTGTGTGACCATCTGTCCTAACAATATTTTGTGAAGCCTAAATGATTTAATCTCAGTTACACAATAAAACTCCAATTTGTACCTGATAAGTGACACGTTGTCTTTTGTCTAGGGTACCGTCAGTGTGTGATAATGATGACACGTCCTCAGAGCTACAGAGAATAGCGGCACTGGATCCTGGGGGCACCTCTAGGAACTCTTTTAGGGGTCGAGGAGCTTTATCAAGGTAGGTTTACTTTGACACAAATGAAACTAATGTTAATCCATCATCAAATATTACTGAACAACACTGTCAATTGTCCGTTACTCTTCCCTTGTCTTTCCGTGTCTACATCAGATTGGTGAACTTGGTGGTGACACTGAGAGAGTGGGCCCACAAGAGCCTGCTAGAGGAGGAGGAACGACCAGACTCTTTTTTGGAACGCTTCCGTGGGCCTGAGGTCCGAGTGGCCCCTAGTCGCATCAGCAACACGCAACCTGATACCAGTGGCAGCAAGGCCAAAGGGATCTTTTGGTGTGCTGTTTATATTTCTCATCTGGCTGTTTATGTACTAGGAATGTCGTCAAAATATTTTTGTATTTAGGTTTGCCTGTTTGTTTAGGATTAAGCGGGTAGAGTAAATACATAAATACAAGTTATTTGTTGCAGTGTTTCTCCTTTGTGACGTTTCTATTTAAGTCTCAGTCACAGTAGCAGCTCGTCCGAACAGGCAAGTGAGTCAAAGTCAAATAATGAAAAATTCTGGGGGTTATGGATATAACCCAGGTTCTAATAAGGAGAGGAGTGAGACTCCTCTATGTGAAATGCTCTTAGAGCGTGCATCATTCACTGAACACTTATACCACAGCGCATTGTAATCAACAAGGCTCGTGAGACTTTAAGGGTCACTCAAGTCAGCTACTCTATAAATACAGTAGCAGACCCATCTCACTCCAGATTTAAATCCAGTCATCATTCAGCCATGGGGCAGACTTTGTACTGACTGGCTGCCAGAGTGTGAAGGGAAAACACACTTAATAGGTGGGGAACAACAACACTTAGTGCAGCAGGCTGAGGATGGAGTGCAACCTCAGACATGAGCATAGTGACTGTATGGTGAGCTGGACCCTGACTGCCCCTGCAGTGAACGGGGTCCGAGTCTGCACCGACAGGAGGCTGTTCTGCGCATCAGGGCTGCTGCTGCTTCTTCTCTCGGAAGGAGTCAGACTGGGACCTCTTTGGCGCGAACCGATTCTTCGCCCATGGTCGTCCGCGTTGGAACCCCACCGGCGCCTGCATAGCAGAAACCTTCAAAGCAGCACGTGGAGGCGAGCAGGTGAACCCACGCCTCTACAGAGGAGGGAAGGCTTCACCTTTTTCTCAGGCTGAGATGGGAGCAGTGCGGACAGGCCCTCCCCTGTCGACTTCCGCTGCTCCATTCGGGCCATCAGCTTCCCCACCGAGGCGCCGAAGAGCCCAGCAGGGTCCATCGGCTCATCGAGGCAGCCCTCTCTCTAAGTGGGGTCTTAGCAACGTCCAACCAGACGGAACGTTGTGCCACCACCGTAGCTGCCATGGACCTGCCTGTCTGCGCTGCCACTCCTCTGAGGGAGCGCAGAGAGAGGTCCGTAAGCATGCGGCTGATGTCCCACAGCTCGGAGATATCATCGTCCGAGGCGGACTCAGCCATCTCCTGCTGGACCATGGCTTGGTACGCCAGGAGAATCAAAACCACGTTCGCAATCCTGGCTGCCAAGGCGGAGGCCTTGTAGGACGCCCCCAGTACAAAAAAGAGCTCTCTCTTCTGCTGTTCAGGGCTGTTCACACATGCAGAGACTGGTCTAGACCAGGAGGCGCGCAGATCCAGGGGCTGCCCACGCAAGCGCAAGCCTGGCGGCATGCCTCCCAGGTTGATAAGGACCGGTAGCGAGACGAGCGCCCCTCAGCTGGCTGAGAGAGCGCGTCCGTCATAGAGTCTGTGTCCCCCAGTGAACCAGCTGACACTCCTCGCACAGCGCATGGCTGGAATACTGGCACCTCACCTTCCTCGTCTGCTATGGTCACCAGGTTCCCAGGGACCTGTGCGCAACGACAGGCGGGCATGAGGGAAGAGGAGAGAGCTCCCCAATAGAAAGCTTGTCTCTGCTTGGAGGGGCAGCTGCAACAGGCAGAAGAGCGGCAGCACTCTGCCTCTTCCTTCTAGCCCCCTTGGATGTCGACATCCCACTACTGGGTAGGGGGGATGGCAGCCCAAGCCAACCAAGCTAACCAGGTAGAGGCGCATGACTTTGCTAGCTCAAAGAGCATCAAGGAGGTTAACACTGCGAGGCAGCTGCAGCTAGCTAGCTCCGAGAGTACTTCACTGTATATGTTGCTGGTTTGCGCTACCTGGTTTGTGCGATTGATTGGCAATAGGCAACGAGAAACACATTGTACAAAGCCAGTACCAAAGCAATGTAAAAAGCTGACCCAAAAGCCAACAGCAAATGCAAAGCCAGTTGCATAATTTTGGCATTAATGGAACGACATAACTAACAACAGTGATGTAAACATATCGCTGGTGGAAGGCTGTGTGTAACTATCAGCATTGTCAATACAAACCACAATGCAATGGGCAACGAGAAACGCATTGTACAAAGCCAAAGCAATAGGCAATGACTTACGCATTGCACAAAGCCAAAGCAAATAGCCAAAAACGCATTGTACAAGCCAACGCAATAGGCAACTACAAACACAATGTATAAAGCCAACGTAAAAGCCGACGCAAGATAACCACAAAGCCAGTTGCATAATTTCGGGATTAAATGGAACCCCATAACGGCAACTCCGAATCCAAATTGTGGCCGATGCAATCTCGGAGTTCTCTCCATCTCTGAAATGCTTCACTGATATTTACACGTGTTCTATTGCGTCATTGAATTACACTTTCACTGTATGAAGGGACGTGACTGTGCATCTGCCTTTACAGAACAGCCAATTGAAATGACCTGGGATTGGCCAAAGTCCGTCATGGGCTAGATTTTCTGAAGCCTGTAAACAAAGCCAAGAGGAGGGCAGGAGTGGAGATTTTCTCTCAGACCACTTGAATTACAATAGGCTGCACGGTTAATATAGAATTTTTGCCCAATGATGCCGAAAGAAAACTGCCTAGATCACCTTTAAGATATAAATGTTTAACACTGTTAGTGAAGTTGACTTCACTAGCAAGGGATTTCTAAAGAAAATCACGTGTATTTATGTCCATGTAGCTCTTTTTTTAAGATTAAATCTGAGATAGGCAGTTCTATCAGGTAACACTCGTATTAAAAAGAATCTACCTTAGCTTTAAACATTAACATAAATCTCCACAAAGTCAATAAAAATATACCTATCTACATTCATTGTCTGTTTTCAGGAAAAAGTGGGGTCTGTTTGTGGTCTCTCCATCAGATGATGTGTACTACCACTGGTTGTTCGTAATTGCTACAGCTGTGCTGTACAACTGGATCCTTGTTGTGGCAAGGTAATAGTTTAGTCTCTATAGTGTCTTTTCAGATAATCTTTCTTCAAGATTCAACTAAATAGAAGTGCTTCTGTGTTGGATAAGTAAATTGCTTTGGGTCAGCAGAAATTTGTTTTTTTTTCTTGTTTCATAGGGCATGCTTTGACCAGTTACAGACAGAAAATTATATATGCTGGCTGGTGTTGGACTACATCTCTGACATTGTGTACATAATGGACACACTTATTCGACTTCGCACAGGTATTTTGTATGCAGCTGAAATATCACTTACACAATACGGTGGCCGAGAAGGGTAAACGAGCTGTTTTAGAAAATTATACAACAATATCAAACTTGGGTGCGACAATTTCAGAAACACCGCAACAATATCAGCTGCAACATCAACTTGACAACATAAACGCAAAAGCATCTACTTACCAAAGGCTCAGTGCTTCTGTGAAGATGGCTGATATAGACGTGGTTGGACATGCAGGGTTCGAGTTATAATCTTATCTTTGTGGGGGTCTCTAACGTTAGTGGCAGAGAAATATAAATAATAGCTTAACCTCAGACCCCTCCTTGTGGGAGCTCAGCTCCCACTGGCTCCCACATAACTCGAACCCTGCATACATGTGCTACCCGC
Source organism: Galaxias brevipinnis (assembly GCA_036023535.2). Classification (NCBI taxonomy): domain Eukaryota; kingdom Metazoa; phylum Chordata; class Actinopteri; order Galaxiiformes; family Galaxiidae; genus Galaxias; species Galaxias brevipinnis. Next base: position 4,577 of record JAVQIZ010157817.1, on the reverse strand, counting down.
ATTGAAATTGTCGTGACTATGTTTGGTTTTGTTGCATCGTTTCCAGAAATGCTGCTTGTTTACCCTTCTCTGCCACCGTACTTCAAAGCCCATTTGAAATAGTCTTGCAATGTAGACAATACACATTCTTAGAAATGTAACCTGGTAACCTGTGCAGATTGGTGTCCTTGTAATCATGATATGTTGATTTGCCAGGTTTCCTGGAACAGGGGTTGCTGGTAAAGGATCATTCCAAGTTAAGAGACAGCTATGTTCGTACGTTTCAGTTTAAGCTGGATGTGGTGTCCATTCTGCCCACAGACCTGGCTTACATCATCACTGGAATCCACACACCACAGCTCCGCTTCAACCGCCTTCTGCGGTTTCCACGCATGTTTGAGTTCTTTGATCGCACTGAGACACGCACCAACTACCCCAACATCTTCCGCATCTGGAACTTGGTGCTCTACATCCTGGTCATTATTCATTGGAATGCATGCATCTACTTTGCTATCTCAAAATCTCTAGGCTTAGGCTCTGACACCTGGGTGTACCCCAACAACTCAAATCCTGACTACGACTCTCTAACTCGAGGATATGTTTACTGTCTTTACTGGTCCACCTTAACCCTAACTACTATCGGGGAGATGCCCCCTCCAGTGCGCGATGAGGAGTATCTGTTTGTGGTCTTTGACTTCCTGGTTGGGGTGCTGATCTTTGCCACTATTGTGGGTAATGTAGGTTCCATGATTGCCAACATGAATGCAACACGTGCAGAGTTTCAGGCGCGGATTGACGCCATCAAACACTACATGCATTTCCGCCGGGTCAGCAAAGAACTTGAGTCACGTGTCATCAAGTGGTTTGACTACCTATGGACTAACAAGAAAGCGGTGGATGAGCAGGAGGTGTTAAAAAACTTGCCCAACAAATTACGGGCTGAGATTGCCATTAACGTTCACCTGGAGACCCTGAAGAAAGTGCGCATCTTTCAGAACTGCGAGGCCGGTCTATTGGTGGAGCTAGTGCTGAAACTTTGCCCACAAGTCTACAGTCCAGGTGACTATATCTGCCGTAAGGGGGACATAGGAAAAGAGATGTATATCATCAAAGAGGGAAAGTTGGCAGTGGTGGCTGATGATGGGGTAACACAATATGCCCTTCTCACTGCTGGTAGCTGCTTTGGGGAAATCAGCATTTTGAACATAAAGGGCAGCAAAATGGGAAACAGGCGAACAGCTAATATCCGAAGCATTGGTTATTCAGACCTCTTCTGCCTGTCCAAGGATGACTTGATGGAGGCGGTGACAGAATATCCAGATGCTAAGAGGGTTTTAGAAGAGAGGGGCCGTGAAATCCTGATGAAGGAGGGTCTTCTTGATGAGAACGCAGAGACATGCAGAATGGGTGAAGAGGACACAGAAGATAAGTTGGAGAAGCTACAGACGTCTCTAGACACTCTACAGATTCGTTTTGCTCGCCTACTCAGTGAGTACAAAGCCACGCAGCAGCGACTGAAGCAGCGCATCACCATATTGGAACGCCAGCTATGCCACGTGAGCTATGATATGATGTCTGATGCTGAGATAGATACCGATGCAGAGGCTGTCAAAAAGACAACGTCTGTAGCTGTGGACAAAGGTGAAATAAATGGTTGTGTGGACTAACCCTGATCTAAAGCCTTGATAAGGGCCTCAATTTGGATAGCTGTAGGCTCATCTTTTATGTTTACGATACCGTTAGTTGCAAATAATTTAATTAATGCACAAATTCGCTATAATTGCTACTATGACATTGGTAGCTCGCATATTATACTGGATTAATCCGTGTAATAGTAGGAAAACCAGTAATGATAGAATATTATCAGTTGTAATGAGTGCCAAAGCCAAAAGCCATGGTCATTTGAGTCAAGGAGAAATAAATTGTTTTGCTAGGATATTGTGTGCCACAGTAGCACACCTTGTCACTAACTATTGCTCAGGGGAAATATTACCTTGGACAGAAAGACACACAAACACAATTTCTTGTCAGTTTATTGGTACTGTGATTGTATTTGCAGGTGTCAGGAAACTCTTGGTTGTATTGCCCTTTCACACTTGCCCTTTCACAGATCAGACATGGACAGTTTTTGAATTTGTGTCACTGTACGCTCAATTTGAAATGAGAAAAGGACCAAGAGGTAAAAATTCCGATTGTCACCCTATATTTGAGGGTGTGTGCATTTATATTGGGTGATCTGCATGAGAGCAACCTTTTTATACTTTGTCACTCCATTTAAAAAACACTTGGACTAATTATTCAATTAAATGTTAATATTTAATATTTTGTATTTTCAGTCTCATAGCATTGCTGTTGCTGTACCCATTATTTTTCTGAAAAGCCTTTAACTCTTTTTTTTACATTGCCCTGCAGAATATCCTGAAAGTGAACCAAATGCACAATTCTTTCAGTTAATTTAGGACACATGGTCCAGATTTTTATGTAGCTAAGCAACCCTAACATGTGATGGTAAGATGCTATAAGAGGTGGACAGGGGAATATTTATAAACATGACTGAAATCAATATTTCTGGGCATTTCTTTGGTTTGGGTTCTGTCCTTTCAAAAGAACAGTTAATTAGGGTTGCTTTCTTTCAAGGCAATGTAAAGTGCACCCTATAAAGCCCATTGAAAACTACTGAAATGTTTTGGCAGGACCAAATCCACGGCCTTAACCACTCCCAATATTGAAGAATCCCGATAATACCTTTACAGCAACATTGATAGAATGATAAATAACTGCAGGAAGTCTAGTTTCAACCAAGTATTTAACACTTCTTTTAAGTTTATTTTTTACTTTTGGTTCTTTAAAATTAAGGCACCAAGCCTGAAAATTATTCCAATTTCTCCATGGTTTGCCTGATTTGGATGGATGTACTCCAAGGACAGACGCGTAAAAAAATAAATGTATAGCAGTTCAAATACTTAGGGTAGGCAATTTAAGTCATGTTATTAATATTTATTTAAGAACGTAGACTACAATAGATGCACTTCAATGAATAAAAACATTTGCCTATCTGGTTTTAATAGCCACATGTTCTCTCATTTAAGAAAATTGACACACCATATTAGCACAAAATCAAGTATTCACTAAATCTGTAGAAAACTATATATGAGCAAGAACACAAGCCAACTCACTTCAGGTTTAGTTTCTTGAGAAGGCATTTAATAGTTGAACAAATAGTTCAAGCTAGGATATGCAAAACTATAGAAAGGGTTGTAGCATTCACTGTCTTGTACTCTGGGTGTGTCAAAGTGCACTCTCCTGCCCTGTACTGGGAATTTGCAGTGTACTGTTGTTCAGTTTAGCCCACAGTAGCCTAGATGAGAGTCAAAGACTAGCCCTGTCAGTAAATGTATCAATTCTAAATTTGTCAGTGGATAAATACCTTGGTGTTATATTAGACATATAACTGATGCACGTCATCTGCTAAAATGTTATTTCTTCCTATTGAATGATTGGCTTTGAACCACTTTTGTCTATATCTGCCACACAATAGGACACAATTATGAATATACATTGTCCATCAAAGCTAAACAGGTGGAATTGTATTTTGAGAGACCCTATGATGCTTTTTGGGTTTTTCCCTTTCCTTTAATATGTTATAATGCCCACGTAGCGGCTAGTTTGGCACGCCCTCAAACAGATCCAGTCAGAGCGGAAGCCGGGAAGTTTGGAAAGTGGTTTTACCATGTCGAAAAACGCTGTTTTCGTCAGAGCAAAGGTAAATTCCCTTTGAATGGCCAGCTGACCAATCAGAGCAGACTGGGCTCCATGGGAGGGGGGCCTTAAAGAGACAGGAGCTAAAACGGAGCGTTTCAGACAGAGGGTGAATAGAGGTGCTACAGTTGTTACTACAAATTGTTTATTGAACATTAAAACGCATAAACCTATTCTTGTAGAACTCCTAAATAAAGGTATGAACATGAAAATTAGCATAATAGGGCCCCTTTAAGGAACCTTATTATTATACTATGGGGTTATTGAAATGCTGACCACTGTCCTGCTGTACTTTTCTGTTCTGCAATGTAGTTGCCTTTATTAACACCAATCAAACAAATTAGGCTCAATGAGCAGTAAAACTATAGCCCTGCACATCGTAAACAATCATCTGGGTGCAATTGCATGTATCATGTGTGTAACTATGTAACATTTTGGAAACCTTATAATTTGATTAAAATTCAGTCAGACAAGCTCTTCGTCTTTAAAGCATTTATTTATTTTGATTTATACAACAAATTTGGCATGGTTGGGTCTGCTACATTTTGCCGCTCCCTGCTTCATATATCCGGTACGTCATCCGGAGAGAGGGAGCACTCATCCTTCAATACCCCTCTGAAAAGACCAGCACAACAGATTATCAGCACAGAATAGTAGAAAAAACAGGCAGAACAGAGTGGCAGACCTAGGCGGTAGTTGGGGTGGAAGTGAAAGAATCATCATTCCCTTGTTGATGCACCGTATTAGTGATTGACGGATATTTATATAGTCTCCCCCACTTCTTTGATCAGAGCAGATTGAGTACGGGTTTGTGTGTGATTGGTTTGTGCGCACTATGA
>JAVQIZ010157804.1:0-15752 GCA_036023535.2 Galaxias brevipinnis | reverse complement strand
CACACACACACACACACACACACACACACACACACACACACACACACACACACACACACACACACACACACACACACACACACACACACACACACACACACACACACACACACACAGTGTTCTCTGGCCCAGCAGTCACTGTGTCGGTGGTCTGCGTCCACACGCTGAGGATTCCAGTGACTTTATCTGCAGCTTGTCTCCTTAGAGCCTCATATCTCACTCACTGCCTGGGCTTAATGCACTCTATCCAACTCTATCTACCTCTCTCCATCCATCCAACTCTACCTCCCCCCATCTCTACCTCTCTCTCTATCACACTCTCTCAGTCTATGCCTGCTTCTTTCCATCACTCACTCATTTCAAGGCATTTCCTGTCTAATTCAGGACATCTCATTAGCCTGCCATAGAGCCAAACTGACACTGACTGGCAGCTGGTTCTGACAAAGTACAGATTAAGTCACTAAGTGCCAGTAGAACAAGTCAAGTAGGAAATAATAATAGCCAACCTAAGTCATACTTTCACTCAATTGCATATTTCTTTGTCTTGACAGTAGAAAGACAAAGTGAGCGCCTTGATTGGTTGCAAATTGACTTCAAAACACCTTCCTGTTACTAACAAGAGGAGCAGAAATCTCTTTGAAACCAGCATTAATGGGACCAAGGAGATGAATGCAGCTTGTGAAGAACGCACAGAGAAACACGAAGATAATTAAAACACACACACACACGCAGGCTGTAGCACACACAAAGACTCGCAGACAATTAAAACACAGACATGCACGCAGAGACAAGGGCTGATGTATCAGCCTAACACACACACACACACACACACACACACACACACATCCACACACACATAGCCCTGATGTATCAGCCTAACACACACACACACACACACAGGCCTGTGGAATCAGCCTAACACAAACAGTCGTAGCCACACACACACACACACACACACACCTGATGTATCAGCCACAGCCACACACACCCACACCCACACCCACACACACACTAGTGTATCAGTGAGATGGCCTAATTAGCACATCATGCTCCCTCTGTTTATACGCAAATTCAAAACATGTTCACTGCTCCATTTCCTGGAAAAAAAAAAAAAAAAGAACAACTCCTAATTACACGGCGGGAGACCAATGAGGCAATGAGCACAAGCCAAGCGACCGTTGTTTCTCCTTTTCTCTCTCTCTTGCTCTGTTCTTTCTGCTCCTAAAACTGGATGCCACGCTTCAGAGAAAAGGCCAGCTTGTTTTTTTTTCCTGATATCCCAATTAAAGGATTAGCAAAGATCCCAGCTCGCGGCAGTGACATTTCCAACCTTTGCTGATGACTGGCTTTGAAAGGCAGATCAGAGTCAAAGGCAAGTCGATGCTTTGCTGATGAGGCTAATCGAGCGGCCATACGGCCAAGCATGCCGACGCTATCCCAGAAGTGTTCGCTAACGTATCGGCAATTCCTGGGAATGTTTTTAATCTTAGGAGTCAGATGTCAAGATGTCTCCTTAACGTTACCAGGCACTGCGTAGTTAGATGCAAAAAAAAGTATGTTCATAAAATGTCTAGTTAGCTAGACAAAAAGGTTAGTGTATACAATGTGTGTTAGCTAGAAAGGATGTTGCATTAATTAGCCTGTCTTGGGCTAGCGATTAAGATTTATTCAATCTAGGCTAATTAAAATGGTGGAAAGGTATATTTATCAAATGGGTGGTAATTAGGTAGGCAGTCGTAGAGAGATATTAATAAGTGCGTGTAGTCAGCTGCATATAAAATTAATATGTATTACTTTGTTTTAGAGCAAGCTAGAGAAGAGACTATATATTGCACTGACAGTAGTTAACCTAGAAAGGATTGTTTTATATATTACAGTGGCTAGCTAGAGAGGAGGTTGTATATACTATATACTACACTGTCTATAGCTAGAGCAGATCATATATTGTACACTGTCAGTAGTTAGCTAGAGCAGATCATATATTGTCCACTGCCAGTAGTTAGCTAGAGCAGATCATATATTGTCCACTGCCAGTAGTTAGCTAGAGCAGATCATATATTGTACACTGCCAGTAGTTAGCTAGAGCAGATCATATATTGTACACTGCCAGTAGTTAGCTAGAGCAGATCATTTCTTGTACACTGCCAGTAGTTAGCTAGAGCAGATCATATATTTTACACTGCCAGTAGTTAGCTAGAGCAGATCATTTATTGTCCACTTGCCAGTAGTTAGCTAGAGCAGATCATATATTGTCCACTGCCAGTAATTAGCTAGAGCAGATCGTTTATTGTACACTGCCAGTAGTTAGCTAGAGCAGATCATATATTGTACACTGACAGTAGTTAGCCAGTCAGCTGTGTGTCTGCAGGCATCAGTGGAGCGACTCCATTAGATCTGTCAGTCCCTGTGCTCTGGGTGCTAAAGGTCTGACAGGAATCTAATCTGCATTAAGGAGCTCCGTCAACAGAGCGATCAGACGACGGCCAGGAATAAATCATAACTGCTGGCTGGTGACTCAGTCAGCGTTAAGCAAAGCTCCATGAGAGGGTTCCTCCTGGGGTGGGCGAGCCTCAGTCTCTCTCTGTCTGTTGTATGTTCACACACACACACACACACACACACACACACACACACACGCAGTCGACTCAGCACTAACCTTTAAACATACACAAGGTATGCACATGCTCACGCATACCTTAGCCTGCTACTTTCATGCCACGCTGCAGACACACACACACACGAGAGAGATAAAAGCATTCACAAACACACACAGAGTAAAGAGAGACACAAAGGAATATGAACACACACACACATACACACACAGAGACAGTAGAACAAGCCACGACCGTCAGCAGTAGTCCAATTTGTGCGGCTGCTACACAAACACTATACCAGCTAGAGGATAAGGGCTTAGGTACCACATTCAGCTTCCCACTCCACTGTAATACCATTACCAGCTACTCCAGTGTCTCCAGCAAGTGCAAACCACTGCCCAAACCCACATGCTACATATTCTATGCATACAACTTCTTTTATTGAATCATTCCTGTGGGTAATAAAAGGTAAAGGTTGTGAATACTTGAAGCACGCGTTAAAAGATCGTCTCAGGCAGAGGCTGTAAGTGACTAACAGCAGGTATGGGAAAGCAGTCTCCTTCCAATAGGATGGCAGTGGAAAAGAGAGCGTATCCTTGCTGTAATTAGAAAGGTTTTCATCATTTTTCTCTAGGTCACTCCTTCGGGTGGGGTAGCGGTTGCAGAAAGGGTAGGGGTGGAGGTAGGGGTGGAGGTAGGCTAAGAATAAGGTGGTGGAGGTATGGGAAGTGGCAGTGGTAGGGTTTGTGGTGGAGATAGTGGCAGGTGAAGGGTTAGTGGAAGAACAAGGTGGTGGCAGGGGTGGATTATAGGGGTGCCGGTGGGGGTGGGAGGGGACGGATACTTGGGACATAAAGAGATTAAACGGTGAGCGGTATAGCGACTTCACTTAGCTGATTAGTGCCGCGGCAGCGCTAGCATATGACCCTCGTGAGAGCTTATGACGGATTAAAAACAACCATTGTGTAATTAACAGGGAGAGAGGCCTTGCCGCCGTACGGCCCGCTACACAGGGAAAAAAGAACACAAACAACTCCATTAGGGAGATTTACCTCACGTTATTAAACCAGCGCCACAACAACAAGCATTAGGGAGATCTACGTCACGTTATTAAACCAGCGCCACAACGACAGGCGAAGGCCGGCCACTCCATCAACGCTCCCCCGCAAAGCCAACGCATAATGAGGGGAAGCACGCCAGAGACGGCGGGCGAAGGGTAATGGACGAAGCGTGCCAACACTTTCAGTACGGCGGGAACCATTATTTTAAACTTAAAAAGATTAAAGTCAAAATGGAGGCTGTGGGTCATCGTGTATGAAGGAGGGAGGGAGGGTGTTCTTCCTGCTCTATGGAGCTTATCGACAGGGACAGAGGGGATTTGACAATTAAATTCTCCTTGGCTTTACCTTGGGATGGCTTATATGGAAGTGGAGGGGTTCTGTGGTATAGTGGTGGGGGGGTTACCCCCACAGGGGCAAAGCACTCAACACATTACAGCCCATATTCTCAACGAGGTGGCTGAACCCAAGGAATCTGAATAGACTGGAATGGGGAACGAACCAAAAAAAACCCGAAACCATGGCAACGTGGCCCAAGGTTCCTACACAAGGTTGAGCTGTAGATTAGCATGATGTCCAGGGCAACAACCCAAACTACTTCCTGTTTCAACTGCATATCGAAAAACAACAGGCTTTTATTTTGATTGAACCGTATTTCCCTGTTGTGTGTCTTTACAGGACTATTTCATTGAGCATGCATGCCAGCTTTCACCCAAAGGACTGTTGAAGTAATAACATACACATCCGAGAACCACTATGTACAAAAAATAAATATGTAACTATATATATATATATACACATTGGGAGAAAGTAAAACCATTTGAACCGGATCGCCAACCGTGTCCATCTCTGTGAGTGGCGTAGGGAAAACCCAGCTCTGTTTCTGAGGTGTTGGATGTAGCCTGCCATGCGATTAATTAGCCTGCGCCCCAAAAACAACAACATCCCAAAAGCCAAGCCAGAACAAGTTTCTGAAACATTCAGCCGAGGTCTGCCTGGTGGTGGTCTTTAAGCGTTCCCCTGCACCGCCACATTGAGCTCTGGGGCCAAACGAGGAAAAGCCTCTGCGCCACAAACCTGAACTTACATTTATAATGGGGATCAGAGCGTAGGAGGACACACACACACAGACACACACAGACACGGCCGCCCACCTGAACAACAAGGACAGTCAGAGCTAAATAAGGACAACCATGACACAGCATAATAGTGCCAAGCATGTATAGCATTCATCTTCTGATTGACCTATAGAGTGGACCCTTGGGCATATGCCCAAGCATGACACAGCAAAATAGTCCCTTGTCACAAGGTGGCCTAGGATATAGGCCCAACCATGATGCAGCATAATTGTCTTTTTGTGAACATAGTGGACCAGGCTGTAAACCCAACCATGACACAGCATAATAGTCCTTTTGTGAACATAATGGGCTAGGTTGTAGACCCAAACATGACACAGCATAATAGTCCTTTTGTAAACCTAGTGGGCTAGACTGTAGGCCCAAACATGACACAGCTTAATTGTCCTTCAATCAACTCATTGAAATAGTACGAAGAATGACACACTATAGCAATTTCACTAAGAAAGTTGACTGGGATTTAGTACAGAGCATGTTGCAGCATAACGGTCCATTAGTCAACAGGCGGCCCAAGCATGACACAGCACAACAGTCCTTATATCATCAACACACAGTTGGCCAGGATAAAGAAAAGAGCATGACTCAACATCAAGAGTCCTGTGATCCACCTAACCGGCTAAGACACTGGCCCAAGCATGACTCATCAAGAGTCCTGTGATCCACCTAACCGGCTAAGACACTGGCCCAAGCATGACTCAACATCAAGAGTCCTGTGATCCACCTAACCGGCTAAGACACTGGTCCAAGCATGACTCAACAAGAGTCCTGTGATCCACCTAACCGGCTAAGACACCGGCCCAAGCATGACTCAACATCAAGAGTCCTGTGATCAACCCAACCAGCAAAGATACAGGCCCAAGCATGACTCAACATCAAGAGTCCTGTGATCAACCCAACCGGCTAAGACACTGGCCCAAGCATGACTCAACATAAAGAGTCCTGTGATCAACCCAACCGGCTAAGACACTGGCCCAAGCATGACTCTGACTTTGGGCAGCGCACGCGGTGGACATTTTCCTTCTATCTTAAACCTCTTTTTCTCCTATTCCTCTCTTTTTTACCGCTCCCCTTTCACTCTCTCTAATCTGCTTCAAACTCTCCCATTCCTGTCATCACCCTCCTCTTCATGCCCTCTTCTTTTCCTTTCATCCGCCTCTTTTTTTCTCTCTCCTTCTACTTATTCTTGGCGTGACAGTTCACCTCCTTGCTCCTTTTTCTCCTCCTCCTCCTCCTCTTCCATATATGGCTATTCTAATCGTCGTCACTGTCACCTTCCTCTTCTCATACTGTTCTTTTTCCACTCATTCATACAGTCTTATCATTTATTTTCTCACCTTTTTTCCCCCTCCTCACCTTTACCTCTCTCTCTCTCAGAATCTGTCCATCAACTCAACTGTCCATGAAACTCTCCATTTTCCTCTCCACTCTGCTTCTTTCAGCATCCCCTCGCGCCTGTCCTGTCCTGCCTTCCCTCCCTCCCTCCATCCCTCCCCTCTCCTTCCCTGTCATTCCCTCCCTCCCTCCATCCATCTCTCCTTCCCTGTCCTGTCCCCACTTCTTATCCCTCTCTCCATCTCTGTCCTTTCCTCGCTGCCTTGGTCCCTTTCACCCTCCCTTCCTCCCTCTCTCCCGCCCTCCTGCCCTGTCCTGTCCTGTCCTGTCCTTGCCTCCCCTCCCCTTTGCACCCCGCCATGCCTTGGCAGGGACTTTGTCTGGCACACTCAGTGGGGTGAAGCTGAACAAAAGAGCAGTGCTAAAGGTCAGCACTGCCCGGTTGTCACTCAGCATCCACACCGCCCCCGTCCCACGCACACTCCACAGCCCAGGGAGGCTCATCGATCCTGGGGTGCCATCGACCGCCGACCGGCCCCCCATAGAGGTATGATGGCCCTAATCAGCCCCTGCTATGGAATAAGACATAAGCTGGGCTGTGACTAAGCACATATGACATATAGGGCATACTAATAGGAACCTTATGAACTTATGAGAAACCAATGAGAACGAAGAGATGTGACTCAAATGAGGCGGTCTTGATTCTCGTCGCGACTCGTTAGCATCAGAAGTATTTGACTACGACATTTTAAAGACCTGAATCCATATGGAGATATACATCTGGAGTCAAAAATCCAAACAAAAATAAAACAAAGGCAAACAGTGTGCTGGTGTGTCATTACCATAGAGATAGAACACTAGAGGTTCTATCTCTGTGTGTTGTTACAGTCATTTCAGAACGGAGAGCAAGGTTGCACTGTTACGTCAATCCACAGATCAGAACGTTCAAATATATATAACACCTGAGAAGTGCATCACTGCAGCTGTTACATAATAAACCAAGTCATGATTTTAGCTATTTGCTTGTAAAGGGATGAGCAGTAGATTCTACATTCAAAAGGCATTGTGCTCAAGGTAAAACGTTAAATATCTTCATGCCAGCATTTAGACACAAACTTTAAAAATCCCAGCTTGGTGTGAGTAAATACCTCAAGTGAAATCCCATTCAATGCTGGGAATTTGCTGCTTAACTTGATATTGGGCTAATTAAAATGCCTGGAATACATGAGCAGGAAATAGAAGGGCGTGGCTACACAGGCTCTAAAGCCAGCATGGATGAATTCAAACCGTGAACCAGGAACCAGGAAGTATGGTCTTCAACTCAATGCTTCCACCTAGCTTCACCAACACAGAAGACACCTCAATCCACAGCGGGGAAGAGGGTGCTGAGCTCCAAGAGACTGACCGCGCACACGCGCACACACACACACGAGCAGAGAGTCATACTGATTTTATTTAAATCATATGCTTACATAAGATTTAATTTTTAAATACACTAGTGGCATTGCTTTCATTCACAACCTTTATCACTTTCAGCAAAAAAAATGCATGATTAAGAAATCCATTATGGCCAACTGCTCCCTTCATAACCCCCAAAATGTGAACAGCACCGTGGAAGAAAAAAAACAACGCTTGCAAATTATCAACGCTTGCAGCTGCCCACATATCAACTTGACCGAATGTATGGCGAGAGATTATAAATGATTGGCTTCCGCCTTATCCAATGAAACCAAGTGTCACACAAATGACCCTCAAGCCCTCTGACGTCAAGGGAACCATAACGACAAAACTCGCCTGTAAAATTACGTCCTATACTCTAGGCGAAAACAGTTAATTGAGAGACGGCGTCAATCGATAGCAAAATGATTTGTTCGCACTTACCTTCCTGAACCGCCTGAAACGGGTTGTTGGCCTCGATAAGTTTCACAGAGTGGGTGATCTTCTCGCTTTGCAAGATGTCGTCGTTGAGACTTAAGTCAGAGATGGCTAGCTGGAAAATTTCTTCATCCCTGCCAGCGTTGTCCTCGAAAATCGCACCTGTTGAATAACAGGGTAAAAATATGTACGGCCTTTTCAAAGTGTGCATAACCTGTTTGGCTAGTCTTTAGGAGATAATTCCATTATTTACAATGTGACACTACATTTTAACATATACTTGAAAAACGAAATACTATATCAGTCAGAGCATTATTATATTAGTAGTATTAAACAGGCATACACTTTAGTGGTTACTGTGGAAGGAAATGGGACTATTACGTTTTTAGCGCAATCGTTCAGCATGCCAGTAGCCTTTGACAAAGTCCCATTCCAGTACCTTGGACAGCGCCACAGTAACAAAGTCCGTGCAGACACTGGGCTTACGTATGTGTAGACTGGGTAGTCAATTCTAACAGTTTTCCAAAGTATTGTAGGGTAGGCTATTACAGTAATTGTGAAACGACCCGTATTACCTCATAAGAAAACAGTTTCAACTCCAGGTCACAGGCCTTATCTAATAATTGTTTTCTCGTCCATTTCTCCCTCTTTCTCTCCAAAACACACTAAACAGACATATGCAAGCGAGGGTAGATACATGCACGCACACACACACACACGCGCGTTGCATTATCTAACAATCCTTCACATCAAACACATCTACTCTCAATAATGAGTGTCAATGTATTCCTCCACGACGTAATTTCCACATAGTGAACATGACGGGAGACTGGACTAGAAATGCCAGCGGACTACGGCAGCGAACCGTGCTCAAGTCAAGCATTATGATGGCTGAGCGATTATTGCTTATTTGAATTCAAATTTGTATTGAATCCTTTGTGAGTAAGGAAACTGAGGGTGGGGGGACAGGGGAGGTCGAGGAATGAGATCAACAGAGAGATAAATAGATGAGGGTAAGAGGTGCAGCTAGACTCGAGGTTACCTACATATGCTTCATTGAACCAGGGTTCAATCAACCACAGTAAAATAACAGTGTATTTAAATTATGCAATTGGCACATGAGAAAATATTAACCGATGTATTCTGTGTCGACTCCTGCGTCAACCTCCAGACGACTGTAAACCCCACTATTACTACAAGACCGGATTCGGTCTGAAGTTAAAAATGGAAAAGGTTGTTCTGTGCGTTATGCATCGCTAATGAAAACTCCATTGACATCGCCTCGAGCTGATTGATACTGCGGTCACGTTCCACTGGAAGTTCAGGCTCGCGGACGGATTTTAGGTGGGGGCTGGCTTCATTTAGCAAATCCTTTTATACCATCGATTCTCTCAAAGCTGCAGAATAAGCAATAGTTCAGTCTGCCGTAGGTGTATGTAATTTGGATCACTCATAGCTTAATGAGTGACTCAACAAACTTAACATGTGTTGTGCACACATCAATTGCAGTGAAATATAGCATAAATCAAAAAAAAAATTCTCTCAAGAATCAATGTATTAAACTTTTTTGAGGGTTTAAACACAAATACAAATAAAGAAATGTGTATCCCACCCATTCAAAATTCCCTGTTGCACAGTATCTAATGATCGCATTAATCCGTATCCTTTAGAGTGCCCCTCCACAGAATATTTACCAATAAGCCAATACTTATAACCTAGACATTGCCCATGCTAAAACCAGCGCATAGGAGATCTCCTGCCGGTTTCTTACCAATATGAATGATGGAATCTGCTCTGGCAGAATTGCATTGCAATATCCACAGAGAAAGGATGATCACCAGCAACTCCATCTCCGGATGTTGGTGAACCAGCGCATCCAACCGTCCTCGACTATCCTACAATCCAAATGGGGCACCACGAACACTGATTTTAAAAAGAAAATGTGATCGAAAAAGCTGTGAACGGATGGCAAGTGTTTTATTTTTCACAAAGCTTAAAAACACAACGAGTAGACCAAGCGAAAGACTGGACCTCTATTTAAAACAAAAGTGTTCAGTGTTCTGTGTAAAAAATAACCGGCCAAGTCGCGTGAGCGAAGGTAGAAGAAGGAGAAAGGCAGAACAGGGACCCGAGGTTCTATTCAAAAGGCAGGTAGCCCATTAAGTGATCCCGGCGTTTGGTCTCTCGCTCACGCTCTCTCCTGCGCGCACAGTGTCTAAAGCCTGGCAAGCTGCAAAATGCGGAGGGACACCCCCCTAACTACACACACACACAGGCTCTGACATACACACTGCATCGCGCGCTCTTCTCCCGATCACATGACTGCAGAGACTTCACGACTTGATGCTGTCCGGAGAAGCAGAGTGAAAATGGAATTTGTTCTAGTCGGGGGAAGACGCGAAGAGAGTTGATAACTACGAAGATAAGATACAGGAAACAAGTTTGTTGCTAAAGTAACTATGATTACTTGGCGATTTACACTATATATAGGCTATATAAATACAGGAACAGGTTAAAAAGGTCCAAAAATAATATGTGCAGCACGAATACTTTTTTGAAGTTAACATTTTCAATCAACATGTGTGACGTCTGAGCATGGGTGTCCTGTTTCCAGCACCCCAACACAGTTTGAAGAGGACCGGTTGATGAGCAGAAGAAACGGACCCCAAAACTGCTGGGTGGTGACGGACAGGGGGTTGGATCATCGACAATGGCGGTTGACAGAAGCAATAACTCGTGGGATTTTTTTGTCGGATTTTTCCAGAAGAGTCTTGAGAGGACCAAAGCGGGAGACAAATGACATTGAATTGATTGATCGATCGATCAGGCCATGTTACTTGCTTATTTGATTGATTGATCTATGAGAAGAAACAAAATTGATGACCACCTGCTGCAAAAAGACCGGTTCTGACCACCTTGGCCAAATCATCCTTTAGCCTAATTTATACAAAGGGGCGTTTATTATATGCATAAAATGTCACCGATGTTTATTAGTTTGTTTTTCCTATATGCTGTAGAGTATTATAGTGTATATTGCATTTTACGCGAGCATCGTGGGAAAAAAACATGTCATAGACATGATCTTACAATTAAAGGATATTTCTCGTGATTGCAACTAAACGGAAATATGTTTTAATTGTTTGGTCAAGTCTATCAAGAACTACTTCAGCACCACAGAAGTGGACAGCACCTCTGAGAAACAAAGCCACGCGGGACACACTGCTTCTGAACCTGTAGCTCGTGACATTATTTTCTGTTGACAATGCAGTATACAACGATTATATACATGTATTTGCAATCAATATTTCCCCTTTCCTTTACAGGGGTCGAGAACTGGAAACCCGCAGTTTTATTTAATTTATTTTTTTAAGGGAATTTGGAATCATTTTAGATTGTGGTCCCTTTATAGAGGTATAAAATCCATCCTATCCATTTTGGGTTGCTTTAGCTTAACTCTTATCTGTACAGCCAACGCTACCAAGACTATTACTATCACCATTAAAGCACATTCGAACAGGTTTAGGCCGACATGAGCTCATATTGAGCCAGTTTTCACTCTTAAGTCATATCACGATCGTCATGTCAACCATCTGGCTCTCATCCAGCCAAAACAGTCACAGTTCACAGAACAGTGTGCAATCACAGTTCACATACTACCCCTACTGGCCAGATTTGGGTATTGCACCTCATCAAATTCATGCCGCCTCAACGTTTCACAATGACCAATGCATGCAGTGCCACACTCCAGAGAAACGATCCACGTGCTCTTCTGTTTCTTGTTTCCCATTACAAAACATCTCTGTTAGAACGTGAAGAAGCGTATGGGGGTAAAACGGTCTAATTTTGAAGCAGTGTTGTTTAGGTTGCCAATACATCTACATTCATAATGCTGTATTTGCTTTCCTTTTATTTTTTTCCAATATAAATATAGCTAACCATGGGACATTGTTGTGGAAATGACCGTAGTTGATACACTACATACTTGTAGATGTACAGGGTCCGTCAAATCTCTGTCATGGGAGGACTACAAACTCACCATGATCAGTTTGTGTTAGTTTGGCCATATCCCTTTTTGTTTGTCCGCCTGAGTCAGATTCACTTTTAGAACGCGAAACAGGTGATTAAAGCACGTGCACTTGCATAATTTATTTGTCTAAACCAAGTCACGTGTCATATTCATTAAGCTTTCATTTTCGTCTGGATTTATTGGCTATATTGTGTTGCCTATTAATGCACGTGAAATCCGTGCAGCTAGCGTTTACCTGTTTGCTCTGGCGCATGATGATGACGTCCTTTGCACTTTCCTGTTGCATCTACACACATGCCAATGTATAAAAGCTGTACGTTTTGACAGTTTTGTATTCGACCAAACATTGCTTAGAAACAATGAAATGTTGGACGACTTTGAAAAATCAGGTTGTGTTGGTCCAGCATACAGTCATGCTGCTGTATTGCTCATTTTATGACTGCCTGGGAATTCATTGTCATGACCCCTTGCAGTCATAGTTTATTCTTGAAAAGGTGGCCACTGGGGGCTTTACTACTGGCATATCATATCCTCCTAATTAAACATTTATGAGTTTGCATCTCAACCATGCCTGTGAATTTTGATTCAGCTGTAACGTGAGGATTGCAGTAGCAGATGTGGAATGTGACGTGACACAGGCTGCCATGCCATTCCATGCAGTTTGTGATGTTACACTAAATTAAAATAACAGTAGGACTACATTTTATGTTAATATATTTCTAGTTAGAGAGAATGTGCTCGGTGTGTAGGCTATGCAAACTGTAAAACTAGGCCAATTAGCTTGTCTGAAACAAATACCGTTGCCTGCTAGCATGTAGAGCAGTACCTCTTGAATCAGACAACCACTTATGCTGTGCCCCTAATGTATTCTCCCCAAGTCAAGTATAAAAAGTACAAACAGCACTCATATAGAGACATAAAAAAAACAACTCACGACATGAAAAGGAATGAAAATAGAGATGTTTTTTTTGTGTGGATATGATATACAATACATCAACCTGAATACATCTTGGCTTTGAACAACCAAAGATGTCATGTTTGTTATACAGTATGACCAGTAGCATTAAATAGCTCCGGGTGTTTGTTTGTTTGTGTTGGTTTTACATGCTAGTTAACCACTGAATAACTGCATTAATATGGAGAATGGAACAAGTGCGTTGCACCTACGTGTTAAAAACCAGCTTTTTTTAAATTGTTGCTCAGTATACTTTTAACATGTAACTCTTTTGTTTTTCAAAGATAAAAAGGGTAACACAAGTGCGACTTGCCTGAGGTCCATTCTGTTTTGCTTGGGGAGAGGCTGTCATCACCACTCAGTATCAGAGCCCCACCATTCACAACGGTGTGGCTCGAAGGTCGTCTTGGCTTTGAGCGATGAAGGTACAATTTTTACTGTCACCCAAACCAGAGTCATTAGGACTTTTAGAAATAAAGAAATAAAGAGGAGAGCTCTGTTATCTTGCCCTCTCGGTGGGGGGTTGTCACAATTGTCACTGACTGTCTTTCTGCCTTTTAGCATGGCATTGGCCTATGACAGTGTATTGAGGGATAGTTGGTATTCCTGCAAGTAGTGAGTTTCCAGCAGGAGAGATCCGAGATAATGTAAAAAAAAAAAAAAAGATTACTAACACCAAACAGACATTTGACTTGAACTTTCGCTCAATCGGTCCCTGCGGTTTCTGTGTATACACCTTTGCGGTTCACAATGTCATATTCCACAAATTGCCTTCAGCTGTGAGTTATTTTCTCCCTGGTTTGAGCGGAGCAGATATGGCTGCGTCAGTGCTGTTTGCTGTCTCTGCATGCGCACATTCCCGCCTTAATATAAGGAGCTAGGCTGGCAGTGATTGGATCTGTTGTTTACACAGCACTCGTTCTCGAAAATTAAGGAAATGTTTCAAAGTGCAGCTGTCGATTCAGCAATATGCAATGTCCACATTCATGTGTTTTGATGTCTGAGTGGAAAAAATATTTACATAGCCTATAGTTTTTTTTTTTAATATTAATTTGTTCATACTACTACTAGAATCAGAAGACCAGTTATGTCTGTATTAAACATGTTAAACAGAATGTTTCATGGATTATTCTTGGATATTTTAGATAATATGTTGAGCGTATAGCGAACAAGGATGAATATATTTTAAGCCCTCATGCACTTTCACATAAAAATATATAAAGAAAATAGCGGCAATTTTCATAGAGGGGTACTTTAAAAATGTTTAGCCAAAGTACCGCTGTTTGGTAGTGAAATAACTACTGAGTCAGTGGAATGCATGCTTTCATAACTCTTCTTGTTTTACCGAGCTATAATAGGATCCCGTGAGAGAAGCAAGCAGCCTTTTCTCTCCACAGAAATGAATTAACTATAGCCTGATTAGGGAAAATCTACTATCTGAGCTGTTTCATTAGGAACCAAACCTTATAGCTAATAAAAGTGTTGTTTGCCCATTGTAAATTAATTATGATTGTTTGTTACAATGGCATTTATGGGGATCCCGAAGGGATTAGAAAATAATGAAGACAGTTCTCTCAACACGAAGAAGAATACATGCTCTGAACACGTTCACGAAAATCCGTAAAGACTCTATTAAGGGCTGATCTGAACAAATGATGTATTGTTTACATGAGTCGCAAATAATAATAATGCACTATACTACACCCAAAGGCCAAGAGGGCACAGCCAGCCGGGGCGGCAAGCCGCTGCCCACGTTGACGTCTATTATAGTTGCCGTGCGCACCCACAAGCTCGTTCTCTGTGGACACGACGAGCGGCTGGGGCAGCTGAGATAGCGAAGCCCCGTGGCTTGCCTCCATGTTCAACCTCGGCGGCAACAGCCAAATCTGCACGCTCCCTCGTGAATGGCAACCGCGGGATGGCTTTTGGCCACGGACGCTGCCACTGGGCAGGGCCGGCGGGCTATAATTGAAGCCGACGGAGGCGGCAGCTTGCCGCATGGCGGTGTAAGAGGTGTGATTAGATGCCTTGCTCGTTAGCCCGTGGTCAAACAGAGTGCTACCAAGGACTGTGGAGCGGCCTGTCTAGCGGGCAACGCACTGTAAATCAGCATAATTAGATCGCGCTGCGCGGCCCGTGTGCTTCTCGTGGGACGCCGGCGCACGTGTTTGATTCTCCCCGTGTTGCTAGAATGAACAGACTGCGCAGGACATTATTTCTCCACTCTGGCAAGGAGAGGTGATTCGGGGTGACTCACAGAGTAAGCACTGCACTAACAACACCCGCTGGCCTTTACAAGATGATTATGGCGAGTGGATGGAGGAGTCTGTCTCAATTAAAAGTCTTGAACAGGTGATGTACCTCAGCCAACGCAGAGGGTGAAAGTGTGCAGTGTGCTTGACTTTGTGTGTGTGTGTGTGTGCGTGTGTGTGTTTCCTCTGTTGTGTGTGTTTCCTCTGTCCTATCTCTAAGCTTCCCTCCCTACACTCCCTCTAAGAGTACAAAGTGTTGTCTATGTAACCAAAAGTTTCCTGTGTCACAGACCTTGCTGAGCAGTCTGCTCTAAATTGGCTGGGAGAGGAACTTCAGGCAAGTTGAAAGCTATTAATGCCAAGTCTGAATAAACAGCGGGGCATAACAAAACCATCTAGCAGACTAGTGTAGGGGAACCAGACAGAGAATCTTCCCCCTCTTTGGATAAGATCAAAGGAACAGACCCCAAAATGGCCCTGGTGAACATTCCAGAGGGGCCGGCCTGTTCCCCTCTCACAATTT
>JAVQIZ010157796.1:0-19604 GCA_036023535.2 Galaxias brevipinnis | reverse complement strand
GGTTTTTTTTTAACGGCCGCCCGCGTTTGTTGTATTTGCGGGAAGCGTCGTAAACCAAATTAACCCCCCGAACGGGGTGACGCCTACCATGGAACCCCCCCCCCCCCACACACACGCCTACGCACCCCCCACCCCCCGCCGTGACAGGTGTGAGGAGAGGCGTGCCGTCAGACACCAATGGGACACTTCTGGGGCGACCGGTGTCACAGTAATGGACAAACAAATGCCGGTGGTTTACATTTGGGGTCATCGGCACTCACTCATGGCTGCTGGATGTGGATGTGGCCTTCGATGCATCATATCATATTAGACGGCTTCTCTCTTGTACGTGCCTGCACGCACACACACACACACACACACGCACACACACCACATAGGCACAAACACACATTCACACACACGTGCACACCATGTGGTCGCAAACACACACACACACGCGTAGACACACAGACACACGTACACACGCAAACACACACCTAATCAATTTAAACCTGCGTTCAACCCTTCAAATGGATTTCTCTCCTCCACCCCCTTGGGAAAGCATTGCCATTCAAACAGAGGACTTGTCCTTGGCTGGACGAGGGGAAAGACATGCTGCTGTGAGGAGCAGCCTTAGTGCTGGGGGGGGAGTCACTGCGTAGTGGTGGCAGCTCGGCCCAGGATGTAGAGGTATGCCTGGGTAATGACAGAGCCAGGCCAGCTCGAGGCCAGGAGACATCTCCCTGGGGTCCTTAATGGCCACGAGAGATATATTCATAGTAATGCCCTCTGCCGTCTGTAGTGAGACTAATCTGGCAGAGAGGGAAGGGGAAATAGAGAGAGAGGGGGGGGGGGTGTTAGAGTGAGAGTGATTTAGAGAGTGTGTGAGACGGAGCGCTAAAGGTTGTTGGAAAGGGATAAAAAAACAAAAACAAAAAAAACGACTGAAATAGGTAAACAAAACCAACACTGCTGGTCTCCATAATGGCAGTGTGATCCGGATAGCAGAGCTGTTAAGGTGACAGGAGACCCGCCGGAGGTCCTGGCTGCGTGGCGTCCACACGGCAGTGCGCTCCCTGGCCTCGGGGCTCCCTCTCTCCACGGCATCTGCTAATCAGCGTGCCGAGGCGCTCCTCGCCGGCTGTTTGTTTCGCCGAGACGAACGGGACTGAGGAGAGAGGGGGCTCGCCACGTCGTCTCCCGTCTAAAGGGTTTGCATCTCCGCGTAGGACCAACGACGGAGGGAACCCCCCCCCCCCCTTACGTGAAGGACTCACCCGTCGCTCTCCTTCCTGTAGGCGCCGTCGTAAAGAAGCATCGCCCCACCTCACCAAGATGGACGCCGAACGAAGAGCGGCGGAACAAGATGGAGGACGAGACGCCCGAGGATTAGGACAGACAATGGAATGGTGTGAGCTAAACAGGAAAGCACGGAAAACAAAAGAAAACAAGAGGGAAAAGAGAGCGAGCACGAGGCATTTAAAAAAAATGCAGGAAGGAAAGGAGGGTGAGAGAGAGAGAGAGAGAGAGACAGAGAGACAAGGGGGTAATACAGCGCTCTGTCATTGTCTGTGGCTCCGGTTGGGGCCTGTGCTCCGCGCGAAACCATGGAGAGAATTAGAATGCGGCAAACGCAGGGGGGAGTTCCACCTCACTAAACTCGAGTCGTTTGTCTAATCCCACCCCCCACCCCTGCCACACACACACACACACACACACACACACACACACACACACACCTCCTCTCCTCTCGCCTCTCCGACGGGATATTGTTCCCCTCCAATGTTATTCCGTTTTTGTCAAGTGGTGTCGTCTGTTCTGGAGGGCCCCCCTGCTGCGAGCAACACTCCCAGAAGAGGCTGCCATTTTGGCTGAGGCGGTGGAGCGACTTCAGATGAAGCCCTTTTACCCTTTCGCTTCTCTTTTGTCACGGCGCTGACGCTGCAGTGTTCACCTGCGATAGACTCCCCAGTCTGTCTCCAGAAGAGGCCTCCTGGTTCGGAGCTGAAAAACATCCTTACTTCGGAATTGAAAGAAACCCCTTGACAAACCCCGTGCAATGCTTTCCGCTGTAGCCCGGGTCACTGTGCTGACGTTGCAGTGTGTCCCTGCAATAGGCATTTTCTGACGATGCATAGAGGACATTGTCCTAAGACACAAACACCAGCCCTCCCTCAAAACCCTCCCAAAAACGTCCAACTCTCTCTCTCTCTTTCTCTCTCTCTCTCTCTCTCTCTCTCTCTCTCTGAGGCATTTTAACTTGTCGGTAAAACCCCTTTTATTTCATTATTTAAACACCTTGAGAGACCCCGTGCCATGCCAAAGGATGTGTGATGGCAGAGGGAGCTGCAGCGGCAGGTTGTCAGGCGGTCCTGGAGGACCTCAGCGGGCCCTCATAAACAGGGGCAGATGGAGGATGGACCAGGTGGGTTGTGGACGGTAATGGACCCAGACGGCTAGGTCCAGACCGGGCCAGCACTTTACCTCGCAGTCTGACAGCTCCCATGAGCAACAGGATGGGAGGGAGGGAGGGAGGGAGGGAGGGAGAGAGACAGGGGTAGGGAGGGAGGGAGAGAGTAAACAAGGAAACGAGGGAGGGAGGGCGCAGGGACGAGAGGAGGGAAGACGAGGGTGTGTGTGTGTGTGTGTGTGTGTGTGTGTGTGTGGGTCTGTCTGTCACCATGTCCCGCTGTGTGAGAAGGCTAGCCCGGGGGCTGGAGCAGCTCTGAACATCCCCTCCCTACAACTACTTCTAATGCCTGCAGCCTGCAGCATACTGATGTGGCAAGGACACACACACACACACACCCACACACATACACACACACACACACACACCCACACACACCCACACACCCACACACACACACAAACACACACCCTCACACACACACACAGACGGACGCGCAGATACTGATCTCCACGACTGGCAAACTTCTAACTACCTTTGAAACTTCACCAGGGAGATGGATGTTGGATATAAACATAAACATATTCATGGAAAGATTGATGATTGTGAAGAAACTCACTCCAGCCGCGTTCCCGCGTGCGCGCGCTCTCCGTCACCGCGCCTCGTTCTCTCCGTCTCTCTCATGATCTCTCTCCAAAAGTCTCTCTCCCTCCATCATATTCCCACTCCCTGATGAACTGTAATGAAGCTTCATAGACTGGCTAAAACGAGCTTGATTGAAACTAACGAGTTCTTCGTTAGCGAGAGGAGTAATTGTATGGCGTCTACCTCGGTCTCTGCATGGCTTACTAATTGTACATGTACTGTAGCAGTCGACTGGCAGACGACGCTCACGAGCCATTAAGGTTTGGAGGTACAGCTAAATAAAGCCCACACTGGTATTGCAGTCTTGGCTCAGTCGATCACGTCAGATCTCTGTTTTTGTTTTAACCCAGACCCACCGTAGAAAAGTAGGGTGTGTTCCTCGGTCCTGGTGTTGTTGACGCAGAAAGCCGGCCGTCTGGCAGTGTGAGTTTAGCTCTGGGGTTATCTGAGGGCAGCCAGCGCTGTGCGGCGCCGGACCGACCGCCTGGGGAAAAGGTACCGCTGGTGGCCCACGTTGTCATGGCGCCTGCCTTCAACTGTGGCTGCGGGCTGGCCTGGAGTGGCGCTGGTCACTGCTGCTCGTAATGCCTGTCCCCCTCCCTGTTATTGAGCTGTTTGGCCCAGACAAGGGGGGAGGGGGGGGGAGGGGGGGGGTTGCCGGGGGCCAGCTAGAGAGAACACAAAACAACGACCCAATAAATAGCTATTTTCAACGCGGCCGTTCCCTGGCCAGGCTTCAGCTCCTCCGAGCCAATGGGCCCGCTCAGGTGGAGTGAAAAGAGAGGAGGGGGAACCGCTGAGAGCAGGAGGCGGGCTGCCTGGAAAAAAATAAATCAACTTACACACACACACACACACACACACACATACACATTCACACATACATACACATACACACGATACCCTGCAACCACCCAATCCACGGAGCCTGGCTGGCTTTAAAAAATAGAAAGTGCTGAACGGAGGGACGCACTCTTTTGACTTAGATGCCGCCTCAGCGTGCTCAGCAAAACCCTATTATCTCACCACAACAGCATTGAATTTGCTCCAATGGAGTTTTTGTTGGGCTTCGCCGGAATCCTCTATGGGTATGGTTTTGGGTGGCCGCGGTGGAAAACCTAAGCGTCTTATATCCGTTACGTAACCACATGGTGTATGGTTATTCCTGACGGAGCCCGTTCCCTTTCTCCTAACGAAGCCCTTGGCTCGTGGCTGACAATAGCCCGGCGACGGGGAGGTAGAGGTGAATGGGAGTCAGGTGAGGTTGAACTGGCACTGACTGTACAGTAGACTTATTTGGCACCGCAAGTTAAAAGGGTTTATTAGAAACGATGCCACCGTGCATAAACGTTGCTCTGTTGTGGGCCACAACACTCCTCGAGGAGAAAGGATCTAGATAGTCAGGCTTGGACGGCCATGGCTCCCCATTGCTGTTGATGAAGGGAGGCTGAAGGTGAATCTCCCCAGACAAGGCTTTTGTTGAAATGGGAAACAAGACATGGCTCTCTGTCATATTGAACAGGAAACTGGACCAGATGAAAATATTACAGAGAAAAGTTTGTGTGGGTGTGTGTGTGAGTGTGTGCGTGTGCTATGAACATTACAATCCTATAATGTGCAATACCACACACCGCTCCCTAAAGTGTGCACCTGCAGCTTCAAATAGCAACATCGACGTCAGAGATATGGATGTGTGTGTGTGTGTGTGTGCTTGTCTGTGTGAGTGCGTACCTGAGAGAGGGAGAGAGCCATTGCGTAGCTGGAGCACAGGCCTTCAGAGCCCAGAGTGTTTTCTCCTTGTCCTCTTCCCGGCGGCCAAATGAAGAGGAAAATAATAGGGTGCCATTGGATGATCCCTCCATTTCAATCAGCCGGCTTTTTCTAACCGCGTCGCCATCCCACCAGTGTATCATCCTGTCAAGGACCCCAGCTTTTACTATACAACACACACACACACACACACACACACACACACACAGAAGAGGCTACATCCTCAGGGACACATACACACAGAGGAAGGCTGACACACAAACGATGTGATATGACCTTGTTGTTCTTCCACCTCTTCCCCAGATGAATACACCTGCAAGGAGAGGAGGAGGAGGAGGAGGAGAGGAGGAAACCAAAGAGGAAATCCTAAAGTCTTTTCCCCCTCAGCTGACACAGACCACGACAAAGAGACCTGTCATGTAGCCCCCCCATTCTCTTCCTCTTCCTCTTTCCTCTCTCCGTTAGGTCTGGGTTCTCGTTGATACTTTGGGGGATTTCTGCAGCGCGACGGCTGCGATGGGGGGAGCGGGCGAGCAGAAAGGCAATATTAGGCCGGAAATGGGAAAGAATTCATGCGTGTTCTTTAGGGAATGAATTCCGAACCTGACCGCCGCATCGATTCTACGTTATTATAACGAGCCCTTCCACCCCTCGTCTCTCCTTCCTTATTTCAATCTTTTTTTTTGGACCTCTGGCTTTTTTACTCATCGTCCTTCAACTTCCTTGCGCTCGTCGTCCTCACTCCGCCCCTGTCTTTTTCTCCCTCTTAATCCCATGGGCCAACTTCAAGGAGCTGCCTTTAGACGTATTCTCCTCTGTGCCTTTCCCCTTTGTCTCTGTACGATCACAAAGTCATCGAAGCGAGACAAAATGATCACCTGGTCACGATCTGAGTGCACATAATGACCTTTCACTTTTGACCCTGGGGTTCCAGTGCAGTCGGCCAAGACAAAATGTGGTTTCTGTGGTCGTGGGTGACGACTAGAGGTCGGAGATGTGACTGTGAAACAGCCTTCAAGTTGGGTGCGCTCGTGGGCTCTCTCCGGGACTGTCAGTCAGAGCCTGAGAGATGATCAATATCATCACAATTATCTCTTCGCCCACCAACAGGATTTAGTCATGTTCTAATGTGTGACGTCTGCACCAGCACACATAGTGCAGTGAAATAGTCAGTAGCTTTATGCATGTGCACCGGGGATCGTATGCTTGCAGAGCTTAAGTAATGCAAATAGCTTTGCATGACTCACATGTGTGTGCGCATGTGTACTCACTGGGTATTTGTGTGTGTGTGTGTGTGTGTGTGTGTGTGTGTGTGTGTAATCAAGCATTCTGAGTTTCGAAGTGTTGTTATTCCATGTTTGTCTCAAAAGCCAATCCCTGTGTCTCTGTAGAAATATAATCAACTTTCCCAGCACTTAAGCTACACTTAAATCATCATGTACTTAAAACATTTACACACCTACACACGCACACACACACACACACACACACACTCACTCACACACACACACACACACACACACACACACATGCACACACACTTTATGGAAGGTGGGCTCTTCCTGAAATAACAATTTGTGCTCTTTGAAATATTCTCAATCAGAGAATCATTTTTATCATGAAAGTCTGCTCGGAATCCTGTGAGGCAGGGCAGCCGATATCTGCTGATGAATACAAATCAAGGAACGCTTTGAAGGAGATACTGTAGGGAAGCTTGTGGGGTCTCTTTCAAATATTGTGGACGGAAAGACAACCCCCCCCCCCCCCACACACACACACACACACACACCCTCCCATCACCACCCCACCCCCACTCCTGAGACCGCCTCAACGGGCATCCTCTTACCGCCTGCCAAGGAAGACGCCACCGCAGCACCCATCGTCATGGTGATGGATGTATATTTAGCACGACGGTTTTCACACCATTCTCATGCGGCATGGCTGATGTATGGGCCAATAAGGACTGGGCGTGGGCCTACGGAATGGGCTTTTTTCTCCCCAATGTAAAGAGAACAGAATCTCCAGTCCTGCGTTATTAGCTCTCCCTCTCTTCACTGGCCGTAATTAAACAATATTTCCAAATCAGCGCTGCCTGACAACTGAGAAGGCGGTGGTGGTGGCGGCGGTAGGTGGGTGGGGGGGGGGGGTTACTGGGGGGTACTGGGGGGGTGTAGGGTCTATTTGCGTGCTGCCAGAAGATCTAATTTGTGGCAGATAAGGCATGGTGGGAATAATTGGAAGGCTTTGCTTGTCAGTGGTTTGTGCAACGGCTAAATAATGTGTGAAATTAGCGTGTGAATACTGCAGCAGTCCGATGCACAATCTCTGTCTCTTTCTTTTTCTCTCGCTCTCTTCCTTTATTTTTCTCTCTTTCTCACAGGCTCCATCTTTCTCCCTCTGTGTCTCTGTTTCTTATTTTCTCTCTCTCCCTTCATTTCTTTTTCTTTTCCTCATGCCTTCAGTGTACCCACACTCCATTTTCCTTTCCCCATGACTCTTCTTTTCTCTTCTCCCTCTCTCTCCCCCTTTATCTTTCTCCCTCTATCATTCTCTCTCTCTCTCTCATGAGGAGGAGGACAGGAGTCATCTGAGCTGAAAGTCCCATACTCGAGTTCGAGGACTAGCCTGTTCAACTGTACCGGTTTCCCAAAAAAATTTCATCTTCATCTTGCCTTTGTAGTCACCACTAGAGAATGATAAGCCGTGTAGGTGTACTGTAATATTCATGGTCACTGACAAAATCTCTGATTTGGTTTTGAATGCACAGATACACCATGTCTGTGGCTTGTCTTTCTTTGTGATAGCACAAGTAGTTGGCCAGCCTTGGGAAGCTGGTGCATGCCTCTCTCTATAGAAAAATGATTGTATCTGCTTCTAATCGATGATGCTCCAACAGGATGTGTTAGCTGCAAAACCATAGTTGCATAGATCATATTAAAAAACTAATAAAATGGGGTTAAAAAACAATTGCATGACTGAAGGAACATAGTGAGTAGTTTGATATTTTTTAATTGTTTTGAGATAGTATTACTGTAAACTTCTTTCAGTGAACTACTTCGGTGACACACACATGTTCACACACACACACACACACACACACACACACACACACACACACACACACACACACACACACACTGCACTCCGACATTGACCTCTCGAGGCATCATCCTTTTTTATCAAGCCAGACTCCTGTCAGGTGCTCCAGAGAGGGCCAATCTGTCTGACTTTCTGCCCCCAGACTGGGACACTGCCCTGGGGCTCTGTCTCTCCGCACTAGCCCCTGTGTCTGGTGGTGTCAGTCTCTGGCCCCAGTGATAGGAGGGCAAGCTAAAGCGAGAGACGAGTGGGGAGGCCGTCTTTTCACAATCAGGGATGCTTGCTCCTTTTTTAAGAGGAGCAGATCAGCTCCAGCCACCACCAGTGACATGTCTCTCTCCAGCCCAGACAGGAGGGCGGCTGAGCTGGGTGTGTCCCGTCGACGCGGCTGCTCCTGCTTCTGGATGACGAGGCTGCGCTGTTTACTCAAGCCCTTTGATTGGGTCACGAGGGGCGTTCCTGAACTTGAAAAACCCTGCTCCACCGCCTGGAACGCCAACGGTATATTATAATCACCAGAGGGACTGGCAGTTCACGTTAAGCTTCCAACGGTGGTTCTTTTGCTTCAGGATTTTCCTGCATTACTTTTATAAGCCCCGGAGTGTCGAACACAATGGATTTACCATATGGAAACACAATGGAATACGATGCAGTTTCACAGCTTATGGAGTGATAAAGCTGATGGGGTTATAAAATGTGCAAATACAGGGAAATGGAATAGAAGGGAGAAGGGGAAAGAAAGAAAGAAAGAAAGAAAGAAAGAAAGAAAGAAAGAAAGAAAGAAAGATGTTGGGGGAAGGGTTATGTACTTTTAACATCTTACCTCCCTCAAAAACAATTTGCCACAAATGTATGATGTTTCCAGCGTGTCATCCTCTCTCTCCACCAATCACAATCCACATGAGTTTTGGATGTCCTGAAAGCGATTCAGTGGACAGTATACAGTTCAATAGAACAATTGGCTTGACCAGGGGTTGAAACTGCTATGGTCCTCCAAAACAATCATTCATTTTTAAGGTGCGGCATCTCCACTGCTTTGTCAAATGTTAATTGGCTGTTAATCTGTGTTCATTTGCTCTGAAAGCTGAAAGGTAATTAAGTAAGAATGACCTAATTAACATGAGCGCTGGAACTGTGCTGATGCAGTGGCCTATTACACTACTGTCCCAAGACCACTATGCAGAAGTCAATTAGCGAGGACATCTGTGTGTGTGTGTGTGTGTGTGTGTGTGTGTGTGTGTGTGTGTGTGTGTGAGTGAGAGAGAGAGAGAGAGAGAGAGAGAGAAAGAGAGAGAGACAGAGAGAGAGAGAGAGAGAGAAAGAGAGT
Source organism: Galaxias brevipinnis (assembly GCA_036023535.2). Lineage (NCBI taxonomy): Eukaryota > Metazoa > Chordata > Actinopteri > Galaxiiformes > Galaxiidae > Galaxias > Galaxias brevipinnis. The sequence goes on along the minus strand of JAVQIZ010157796.1, from coordinate 10,374 downwards.
GTGTGTCTGTGTGTGTGTATATATAGTGTACATCGTGTATCGTGTATGTGTGTGTGCCTGCTTGTCAGAGTGAGTGCACACTGTACTACCACACATTCAGCACATCACGCACTCCACTTCAGTTCTAGTCTGCTCTGACAGCGACGGTCCACACTAAATACCTACAGACAAAGGGTGCGGCGCCGCGCCATGGCAGTTCTGCTGTCCCCGTGCTCCCATTTCCCCCGGTACCGTCTATCCCTGGGACTGCTCGACAATGCCAAAGCCTGATGATCATAAATGCATTGGAAATCACGGTGCGCCACCGCGAAAGGTCACCACATTTATCCTGCGAGCCCTGGCTGCCTGACAGCCGGCTCGCTTTCCTCCCCCTCTCTCTCTCTCGTATTCCCTCTCTCACTGAAGCTGCCCTGCATTGTCCTTTCCTGTCCGACCCTCTCCGGGTACCTGTCTGTCCCTGCGTCTTCTAATGGCTCCGTCCTTTGACCCACAGTCGATGGAGTGTCTGTCCGTCTGTCTGTCTGCCTGTGCGTCTGTCTGTTCTCCATGTATATCCCTGTCGTGTGACGGTTTTCTACAGTGCTTTTATGGAGGCGGGGTGTCCCTAGTCTCTAACTCCACAGGTTAGTCTGCATAGATCCTGGGAGGCTATTTCTCCAGTGCAGCAGTGTGGCACCAGTCGCCCTGGCAGCTCCGAGCCCAGTCATCAGTCATCCCAGAGTCCTCGTAGGAACCCCACCCAGGGGGCAGCCTTTGCCCCTACAGACCAAAGCTGGACAGCCTGGATGGGGGTTGAATTCAGGGGAACTTTCCCCAAACCCCTTACAGTTCTCGTGAGCTCCTACAACCTGGGCTTATAGACAAGGTATACAGCCCACAGAGTTTTAGAGTTCTGTTTGACTGGTGAAACGCAAAGCAGCCAGTGTGAAGCAGAAACAAAACAACAACGAAAACAAACGTTTGATATTTACTTCCGCGGTCAGGGCAGTTTCTACTGTGTTTGCCCAAGGACGTTCCCCAATATTTCCCTATACTTTCCCGTCTCATTCCAGCCCTTCAGGCCAGCCTCGCTCGCACTGCTCCAAGCCTTTCCTGTGGCTTTCGGTGCGTAACTCCCCCTATGGCGAGTAGAATTGCAGCCAGCCCAGTGGGTGTCTCATCCTGCCTCCCCTCTCCTCCGGCCTCAGTCAGACACATTGGAGCGGGCAGGCAGGGGAGGCCGGGGGCCCGCTCACACAGAATCACTAATGGACCACGAGTGATTGAAAGATTAGTCAATACGAGGAAAAAGGGAGGAAGAGGTCGAGAGTGAGAGGAAAGAATTGAGAAAAGACCATGCGGGAGAAAGAGAGAGAGAGAAAGAGAGAGAGAGAGAGAGAATTAGAATATGTAGAACAAAAGAAAGAAAGAAAGAAAGAAAGAAAGAAAGAAAAAGAAAAAAAGAAAGAACGAAAGAGAACAAAAAGAGATGGCACCAGGGAGGGATGCAAAGGCATAGGACGGGGACATGGCTTCCTGTGGAGTGCTGTGTAAGGACAGGAACCCCGCCCGTCCTGTGGAGTGCTGTGTAAGGACAGGAACCCCGCCCGTCCGTGGAGATGAGGTGTGGAATATAGGATAGCCTTCCTCCATGCGACGCCGCCGTCACACCTAAAGCCGTCTCTCCTTCGAGGAGCCCATCCTGAGGCTCTGTCTCAAAGCCCCAATAAAGGCTCTGGATCTCCCACGGTGCCTGACCAGCATCTCAAAAACAAATATCCCACCACGTTCCCCCTTTTTCTCTCTGTCCATGCCTGTGCCTCGGACTCTCTGTTCAGTCTTTCGTTCCCTGTCTGTGTTAAGCGGTGGTGCGTTAACCCGCTCACAGCGTGCCGCGGGTTGTAAGGGCGACTTTGAATCGATGACTCGTCTTCCAGCAGGGTTGTTTGGTTCCTTCGCCCGGTCTGATCCGTTGCATCGGCTGTCCCACTGTCACGTTAGGGTTTCTTTCGATTGATTGTATTTATTTATTTTTTTTATCCATCGTTAACTCTTAATCAAAGAAGGTACCCAACCTCAGGTCAGCTCTTGTCCTTTGGACCAAGCGTTTACTCAGCCAGGGCTGCTTTGCCCAGCGTGGACTGCCGTGAACAGGCCGACCCAGAGATAGCAGGCATTTTATTTTCACTCGCGACAGCCCCGTACTAGAAAACGAGATGAAATTGCTGCAGCTCGATTCTTTGCTGTCAGGCCTCTCAAGTAAGTACGGAGTCATTTGAGAAGAAAAACGCCTTTCCACTCTCCTAGACTAAAGGTGTTATTTTGCTCTGGTAGTGGAAGATGTCACAAAAGCAGGAGTGCAAGTCAGAAACAATGGGAAAAGTCGTTCAGGCATGTGATAGCCACACAGCAAGACAAGCAGTCTATCTCTGGCAAAGGGGGAGCACACAAACAGAACTGATGAACAGAGGGACTGTTTGAGGGAGCCAAGACAAGAGTGTTTGTCCTCTGCCTTTTGTAAATGTGCGTGTTTTTGTATTGTGTGTGTCTGAGTGTTTGTGTGTATGTATGTGTGTGTGTGTCTGAGTGTCTCACCCTGCCTCACTAACACCTAACGTGTGTACACGTATGTGTGTGTGTGTGTGTGTGTGTGTGTGTGTGTGTGTGTGTGGTAGTGCTGCATTGGCGTCATTCCCCCCAGGCACTCATGATGACGCTGAGATTTACAGTAAAGCCTACAGGCACCTGTTTAAACCTCTTCTCTTTCTCTACATCTATCTCTGTCTCTCTCTCTCTCTCTCTCTCTCTCTTTCTGCTCTCTGCTCTCTCTCTTTTTCTCTCTGTCTCCTCCTCTCTCTCGCTCTCTTGATGTGTAGTTAAATGAAAGAGCATTTTATACTACATTTCCAAAGAGCTTTGCTCTCATCCTTTTTTATGCCACTTATTACTTTTTTTTAATGTGTCCACCCCCCCCCCTCTCACTCTTTTATTTTCTATCCCCCGCTTCTCTCCCTCTCTTCTGTTTCTGTTTTCACAGTTCTAGCCCCGGGAGAAAGAAAAAGTAAATAAATGCAGAGCACATTGAAGCCGACCTTTCGCTGCGCAGTGAGAAATAAAAGAAACATGAGTTTTCGACAGAATGTGACACAACAATAACAACCCCATCAACACGTCAGCGCTGCTCTGGTTCATTATGTACAGTAGCAGCAGCACAGCCAGCGCCGCCAGGAACGCTGCAATATACAGAGGAATAAAACAGCTACAGCCTATCCTGAACACAACCCCCCTCCCCTTCCCTATACACACACACACACACACACACACACACATACACATATATTTATATATATTTATAGGGAAGGGGAGGGGGGTTCTGTTAAGGATTTGCGCATATGCATTTGAAGTTGTAATTTACAAAAATTATTCGACAACGTTGCCCTTAATTTAGCATTTAATTTCCAACCTTGTGAGAACACTTAAACACAGGAAGTTGACATTTGAGAAGTTGACATTTGGGACCTGCTTCAGTTTTCTGTATGTTATGCCTTGAAAGACTTGATTAACAAAAGAACAAAACATGGTGCAATGTTACACCGATGACCGCTGTGTCCATTTTTACTCCATTTCCCTGCACACATAAACTCCCTCCTCCGAAGCTGATCACTCAGGCATTCACTCCTGGCTTTGAAAGAGGACAGTGGTAATGAAGTGACAAGATAGGGTCGAGGCACAACAGAGAGCGTGCGTGGAAAAGTGTTTTTACCCCAGTCATTCCTGTGCCCTTCATGCCCATGATTGAGATAGGAGCCAAAGGAGAATTGCGTAGTGAAGGTGTAATCTAACCTATTTTCCCTGTAATCTTTCTGAACCCATAAGCACACTGTAATTCCTGCCCATGACCGTCCCGCTCTGGACTGTGCCTTTACACAGCAGCTTGTTATGATGGTCTAATCTTAAGCTCCGGAGCATGAACGGTGGGCCTTAGGGGATCCATACGAGAAAGCTATTTATAGAACCCCCCCTTCCCGTGTCCGTCCTTCAAGTGACGCAGTGCATTCTCTCCGTCTCTGGACGCCAACAAAGCCCTGAGAGCCGTTCATCTGCGTGTTCCTCACTCCGTTTAGGAGGAGACACAGAATGTTCTATCTTCAGTATAGCTCTCCCTGGGCTTTCAGCACCGCAGACGTCCCAGTTACACATGACTACACGCGTTCCCGATTTCCTTTTTTTCCCTGCCATTAAGTATGTTGTCTGGAGGAGTGTCAGTCTTGCAGAGGTCCTGGGGCGGGACAGAAGTCCTCTTATATAAGGCCTTTTCCCCTATTAAAAGTGTGAGTGCAATACAGCTCTCTCACTGCAGCTCATCAGCCAGAATTAAAGGAGGGCCGATGCTGACAGAGGCTGCAGGGGCCAAATCAGAAAATGGAAAACTTCAAAGAGGCGTCGAGAATAACTTGCACCATTTGCACTTTTAAAGTGGCAAAATAACTTTATTGTGCGTGCCGTGAGGGAGCTGGTACATTAGTTTGTGTTCGGATTGTTCCTTCAGTTTAGTCCGAGTGAATTAGACAGGTAAACGAGAAGAAAAAGGCCTTTCACATTCATTCGTTGGTTCAGAGCTGCGTCGTGTTCTTCCAGCTCAAACGTCCTTCACACCACAGAGTTGATCCTGATAAGGAAAGTGGCTGAGCTGGGTATCATTGGGACAGAATGTGTGAGGCACAAACGTGTTAACATCCTTTTCTTTGCCATTTGGGTTGTAGGAATCAGAGAGGCGGAAAAGTTAGCCAGGATTTATGAGTGGCTTTTCATTTATTTACCGCTGAATGCTCTTGGCCCTGCTCCCAGCTCTGAGAAAGCCGTGTACCGTGTGCCTGTGCTGATCTCTGTGTGTGTATGTACGTGTGTGTGTGTGTGTGTGTGAGTGTCAGCGAGCGATTGAGTGAGAGAGAGAGAGAGAAAAAGACGGAGTGATTGAGGAAATACAAAGGGAGGAGATAACATTGCAGAATGCTCCAGCCAGTTTGTTAATTTGCCTTTTGTAGCGAGCCACGAGGCGACGGGGTGGTCTGCGGGCTCGGTGCCGGTCTGGTTTGCCGCAGCGCGGCATCTCAGCAGCCCCTCAGTGGAGACGTGTCGACACAGGACGCTAGCTTGGCTGCTCCCTGCAGTCTCACACAAACACAGGAAGTGGCCACAGACACAGACACAGCTCACAGGAGGGTGTGTAAGTGTCTGGATGCCTGTCTGTCTTACTTTCTGAAAAAAAGAGCCGATACATTTTGATAAAACTATTTCAGAATATATTTGAACATTATTCATTGAATATGAAACAACAGAAACACATATATATATATATATATATATAATACCCTTCTAAAATACCCTTTTCTTTATCCATTGCTTGCTAGTTTCTGGGCGATTTATGACTGCGTTAACTGTACAGAAATAGCCAGTATTCCAGTGCTATTCCAGAGTGACCTTATGACAATAACTTGTTGATACTGATGGATGGCCTCTCAGTAGGGAGGGCTTTCTGAAGGTGAAGGTAAAGCAGTTAACCTACTACTGAAAACGTATAACCCCTCTGACCTCATCCTCTACATCCTACTGGAAATATAAACATTCAAAGAGAGACAGAGAAAGACAGAGGGAGATACAGATACAACAATAGCACAACAAAAAAAAACATTTTGTCTAACAATTTGCAATGTGCTGTGAATGAGTGCAGTTTGTGAATGCAAATACATTTTATGTGTTTCGTTAATATTGTTGACTACTCAGCTATGTGAATGCTGGGTAAATGTAGAGTGGTTAAACGCTTCATTGAAAGAGCACAGCTTTATTTTTGTTATTAATGGAGTCAGCACCCTTTGTTGCCGTCTCTTTGTTGCTGAATAGCACGTTGCCCCAATTACTTTCTATGTAATTAATAATTTTTCTGTCATGGTACCACATGAAAATTAATCTTTCCTCTTTGCCAAAGCTCAGTCGGTGAAGTTTGTATCCTTTTTAATGTCCCCAATTTATATTTAGACGCCTTTGCTTTGGGCCTGATACAATTAGCAGTGCCAGCATCATCACTAGTTTAACCCACTACACAGTGGATCACAAGTGTATGTGTTGTTGAGCCTTAGGTTTCACACACACAAAGCTAGCTGGCTCCATTAGTCTATTGTTGTGGACCGTTTGTGTGTTCATTGAATAACAGATGCCCTCTTTATTGCTGCAGCCGCAATGGGCAATACAAAGGGGTGTATAAACTAGTTTAAGCCCTACATGCCTACGGTGGGACTATGCTAATGGGGCTGAGCAACAGTTATTGGGCCATTTGTATCGTATTAGCGAGACATAGTAGTTCTCCCTTGTCTTTTAAGTATTGTAATGTTTCCCGGCTTCTACGAGACACACTGCATCCCCCTACCCCCCACCCCCCTCCCTTTCTATCACTTCCCCACCACCTCCTTGCTCTCTCCCGCACCACCATTCTCTCACCACCTCCTGGATCTCTCCCCCACCTCCTGTCACAATCAGGTAGTAGAGAGATGGACATAAACACAGGTAGGTATCTTGTAGAATTACTTTCGTTCTCGCAACAAGGAGAGCAAATTAAAAAGAAAAGGCTAAAAAAACAAGACACGTTTAAACCAAGGAGCGGACAAGCCGGGACAATTCAAAAGACGGGGCTTAAACACGAAAGCGAAAGCACCAATCAGTCACAGAAGAACCCAGGTGGAAACAATGACACAAACGAGGCCAGGTGGAACTAATCACGACCAATCAGTGACATAGAACGAGCCACCTGACCAGAGAGAGCCAAGCCACGAGGGCCAGAGACACCAGCTCCTTTCTCTGTCACTGCTGAGGGAAGCCATGGTGCAGTGCTACCACAGCGGGCCTGGTACCAGCTGAGGGGAGACAGGAGGTGCTGCTGCTAGCCAGCTGGGTGATGATGTGCGTGTCTGCCTCTCAGGTGTATCTCAGGCTGATCCCCTCCAGGCACGGGGTGTAATGACTGTTACAGCGTGTCATACCTGTGCTAATCGCTGCTGCTGCCCCTAAGCCGTTTGCTCTACTAGATACCACTTTCACGGCCCGGATTTTGGGTGTATGTGTGTGTGTGTTGGCCCTTTGTGTCTGCGCGCATCGTGTGTGTTTGAGCGGGGAGAGCGAAAGAAGAGCACGAGAGAACAAGTGTGTGTGTGCGTAGGCGTGTGTGTCTGTTTTCATTTAATCTGTCACAGTTGCCCCAGCTCGGCACATCCTCCTGTTGAGCCTGGGGATGTGACTCCAGCTGCTGGAGCCTGTGTTCTGAACAGGTCTCCCGTTGGTCTCTGCCTCACCACCACTACCACCACCTCACTCGCAGCTCTGGAGCTCAGCACGAGGAGGCAGCCTGTGTCACAGCATCCCAGCCAGGTGTAGGAGTGTTAACGCGCCTGGCTCTGCACGTCCTGTTTTGTGTGCCCCCCTCTCTCTTCTCCTCCAGGCATTCAGCGGCTCTGGGACGCCCTGGCTGCTAGGGATGTTTTTCTGGCTGTCACAGTGGCAGCGACTGTTGCGGGCTGCTTTGTGGGTTTGCTCCACCGGCATGCACTGCCCACGGTGCCCTGCACTCTGTCTCTGCCGTGACGTCCCGAGTGGTGGCTAGTTGACACGGCGACAAGCTAAGCTGACCCTGTCAGGGCTTTTTACACTCGAAGGGAGTCCGAGAAGCACATACAGAGGAAGCACACCGACACACACTCCTGAACACACACACACGCAAGCATACACAGGTCTAAACACTAACACACACACACACACACACACAAATCAACAAACTGCTAAAACATTTTAAATAATCGCCATTGTACACTGGTAGACTATATTTCTAATGTATTCTGGTCTGGGGAGGACGTTTAAGCTGGTTGAATTGAAAGATGTTCACATTACAGCAGAGCCAGTTTTTCTAGTCTGTCAAGGAATAACACAGAACCTCCTCACAGCCCTGGCGAATCTCTTTTCACAGCAGCTCCCTGAACATTCTGCCTCCCCGTTGTCCAGCGAGGAGGAGCAGGCTCTTCCCTTTGACAGAGAGAAGACAGAATGGAGATGGGGGTGGAAGAGAGAGAGAGAGAGAGAGAGAGAGAGAGAAACGGTTCTTTGTGACTCACCTGTCCCTGCACAGAGGGTTTCATCCATCCCGCCCCACCCCCGCCATAACCTCCCGTTCCTCCTCTGTTGTATATAATTTCCTTCATTCCTTACTTCTAGTGTAGAGCGCAGCACACCACTCAGGGTGCTGCAGCCATTCAGAGTGACCCCCGTCCCTCTCCCCCTGCCCCGTTCTCCCTCTCTCTGTTCCCTCACAGTCCCGTAAACAGCAAACACACACACGCATGCGCGCACACACACACACACACACACACACACACACACACACATGCGCGCACACACACACACACACACACACACACACACACACACCCTGTCTCTCGCTCTCCCTTTCATCTCCCCTCCTCTACTATCCTTTTCCCACGTGGCACAGAATCACTCCTTTAGTCTCCTATTTATAGCCATTCCCTTCTATGGAACGACTTGTTTAGAAACAGTAAAAAAACTAAAAAGAGAGAGAGAGAGAAAAAAAGATTGGCCTCCAAAAAAAGGATCTCCTCAAGGAGAGAGAGAGAGAGAGCGAGAGAGCGAGAGAGCGGTTTGTGAGAGAATAGCAGGCAGCAGGCAGAATGACGGCCTGGGGCAGGCGGAATGCAGCAGTGGAGGAGGAGGAGGAGGAGGCAGAGAAACACTGCATACTGGTCGAATAGAGGAGATGATGCCTCACAGATACAAGCACACGCTATCGCTCTCTCTCTCTCTCTCTCGCTCTCGCTCTCGCTCTCTCTCTCTCTCTCTCTCTCGCTCTCTCTCTCTCTCTCTCTCTCTCGCTCTCTCTCTCTCTCTCACACACACACACACACACACATATGCACCCACAGCACAACTGAATCCAACCTTAGCCTTGCATCATTCCATTGAGGTTTCCTGTCTTTGTGTGTGTATGTGTGTGTAAGTGTGTGTCTCCTGAGTGTTCCTATACAGAACTATTCTGTGGCGCTGCTACCGTCCACTTTACATCAATGCGCCTCTCTTTTGAATGGTCCACAAGTTAGGGCATGAGACATCTGGGAAGATATCCCATGTGTCCATTAAGATATATGATGAAGCTGCTAAAGCTGCGGTGTGAGTGTGCATGTGTGTGTGTGCACTGTATGTTCTTTTGATTTGATCTGGTCTGTGTTTATGTACGTCAGTGGTTGCGTGTCTTTTATCGGCATCTGTTTCCCATTCCCTCCTTTCAATTCCCTCATTAACAGCATCTGTTTTGTGTGTGTGTGTGTGTGTGTGTGTGTGTGTGTTTGTGTGGGTGTGTGTGTCTCTCTTTGCGCAGTAGTTCACACGTGGATGTGCGTGTCAACGCGGAACAGATTGTGCGTCATGTCTGAAGGTGTCCTCTGTTTACTAATGGAACGTACAGTACGGCATGAAAGAGATGGCACTGCAGAGGTCATGCTCATCGGCGGTCAAAAACAGTCCGTCCCACATTGACTGTCATTCTGAAAGGACGGAGAGCTCAGCCTGCCAAAACAAAAGGGCAAAGGGATATTCCTTTTTGGAAGACTCTCGGTTGGGGAATCTGGAAAGTGAGGATGGGTGGTTGCCATTGAACGTGGAAAGGGTTGGGAGGGAAAACCCCACTGGCAGACACATTCCCACGGTACAGTCATCATTTGAAGAGGTTTGGTAATGGATCATGGTGGGATAGAAGGCAGCGCGGCGGGAGCACATTTACAATCCTTTGATCACAACGGAAACACACAGCACGTGCAGCCGCCGACACACAAACAGACACACGGCCATGGACACATCACCTCAAGAACACTCATTTAGAATCAATCATGCCATGCAGGGCCACTTTGTGAAGGAACCCCGCCTTTACAACATGGGTCTGCCTCTGAAGGATGGAACACAATGCTTTCATCTTGACTTCAGACCCAGAAGCTAATATTCAAGCTGTCTTCAATTAAGGTATTTTAATTAAGACTCGCTGAGGGAGAAATAAAAGGCAAGGAATGGCTAAAGAGAGAGAGAGAGAGAGAGAGAGAGAGAGAGAGAAAGAAAGAAGAGAGACTAAAAGACAGCGTGAGCTTCTCAGATCTCTAGCCAAACCCTTATGAGCAGTTTGTCCAAGGATACATCAGTTTAAAGGCCATTGACAGCAACACACCAGGGCCTGATAGCGGGTGGTCCCAAATTCCCTTTGTCCTAGTATGTGTGTGCGTGCGTGTGTGTGTGTGTGTGTGTGTGTGTGTGTGTGTGTGTGTGTGTGTGTGTGTGTGTGTGTGTGTGTGTGTG